>JAWQEG010008387.1:0-30970 GCA_033782935.1 Petrolisthes cinctipes | reverse complement strand
AACTATTTAGTTATCGTCGTGTTGTGTGGACTGGAGAGAGATATCATGATCCATCCGTCAGACCTGCCACACAGACCGACTCACTCTCTCCATTTCCAGCTGCTGTACTGAACTTGTGATTGACAGCCACTCTTTCCTGTCGATAATATATCCAGCATGTGCTAATATTTATACATGTTTATTTGTCTATTTAATCTATGTATTTCTCTGCTTGTATGTAATTTTTTGTTTGTATACATATTTATTTGTCTATTTAATGTATGTATTTCTCTGCTTAATATGTGTTATTTTACTTTGTATGTTTGGGTTTCTGTTATCGATATTTATGTTTTTGTTTTTATGTGTTTAATCATTTATATTCTTATTAATTTAGTTAGTTAGTGAAAAGTTATTCAGTTAGTTAGTCAGTAAAAAGTTTCGATAAACATTACGGTAAGACCACTTGAATTTACAATGAACATTAAGTCAATATGATAATTTGCTATAGATATACCATTTGTATATTTACCGATTTAGTCGTGTATATATTAATATGGCACTTTTTCCCCAACTTACGAGTGTGAAAATGGTAATATAAAAGGTTTGAAAAAATTCATGAGTTACAGCAAATTACAACAGAGATCAACCATTTGTTTATTTACCTATTTACATGTATATAAATAATTATCAATATCGCACTTTTCCCACAACTTACGAGTGTGATAATGGTAATATAAGAGGTGGAGGTAATTGAGGAGATACAGCAAATTACGTTTGTTTATATACTTAATTACTTATTTACATGTATATAATTATCAATATTGCACTTTTTCCCCCACAACTTATGAGTGTGATAATGGTAATATAAGAGGTGGAGGTAATTGAGGAGGTGCAGTAATTTCAGCGTCGTGCCATTCCCGTAATTTGCTGATATTGGCTCCTCTGTATTCCGGAGTTCTGGCGCCAAATTTAATTTCCTTTGTCACTGTGGAATTTATTGGCAGAAAGCTACAGGGATGGTGGTGGTGGTGGTGCCCTGGGGAACTGTGTGCTTCTTCTGTCGTGGCTGAATGTGTGTGTGTTTGTGTTGTGTGTGTGTGTTATTGGGGAGAGGAGGGGGAGAGAGATTGTGTTGTGGCTGTGTAAGAGAGAGAGAGAGAGAGAGAGAGAGAGAGAGAGAGAGAGAGAGATTGTGTTGTGGTTTTGTGTGTTTGTGTGTGTGTGTTATTGGGGAGGAGGAGGGGGAGAGAGATTGTGTTGTGGAGAGAGAGAGAGAGAGAGAGAGAGAGAGAGAGAGAGAGAGAGAGTGAGTTTGAGTTGTTGTGTCTGGTTTGTGTGTGCGTGTGTTTGTGTGTGTGTGTTATTGGGGAGGAGGGGGAGGGGAGAGAGAATGTGTTGTGGCTGAGAGAGAGAGAGAGAGAGAAAAAAAAAAAGTTTGTGTGTGTGTGTGTGTGTATGTGTGTGTTTTTTTTTTTTTCAAGATGTTGCTTTTACAATAACCCTTTCACTCAAAATGTTTCCTCATTGTATACAAGTAAAAATCATCATGGGACGAATTGGAGTCTACATAACCCTCCAAGCAATACCAGAAGACAAGATACCCCAACAAGTACATAGAAATAGTCTGTTTCATGACATAGTGTGGAGGAAACTGTAGCTCTCCACTTCAAACCAAATAATTATCCCCTTAAAAAAAAAAAAAAAAAAAAAAAAAAAAAAATGAGGGGAGAGAGAAAAAAAAAATAGAACAAACCAGAAAAATAATAAAGTAAGATAGGAAGTGAAAATAAAAACTAACTAATCCAATTTTCCACAATCCGTGTTAATGAAGGATATAACAGGTGGGTTAACTGTAGTGCGGGTACTGTCTGGTGGTGGTGGTGGTGGTGGTGTGGTCGAGGGTTGTACAGTACAGTAGGACTATAGTAATTACCTGTGTCAAGAGTGTGTGTTGATGCTGCTATAAATCTCTCTCTCTCTCTACAGCTCTCTTTCTCTCTACCGCTCTATCTCTCTCTCTCTACAGCTCTCTTTCTCTCTACCGCTCTATCTCTCTCTCTCTACAGCTCTCTTTCTCTCTCTAAATCTCTCTCTCTCTCTCTCTCTCTCTCTCTCTCTCTCTCTCTCTCTCTCTCTCTCTCTCTCTCTCTCTCTCTCTCTCTCTCTCTCTCTCTCTCTCATAGTAACAAACCACACACACACACACAAACAAAACAAACTAACTCTCTCTCTCTCTCTCTCACTCTCTCTCTCTCTCTCTCTCTCTCTCTCTCTCTCTCTCTCTCTCTCTCTCTCTCTGTTTCATCCAAGAAGTATAAAAATAGAGATAGACAAGGTACGGTAATAATAAAGAGTGAAAAATGGGGTTGGGTGGACACGTGAGAATGGATTTAATAGTAATGAGAAGAGAAGGAGCCGTGTCAGAGGGGAAATAATTGAAGAAGTTAGGGAGGCATAACTCGCCCGACCCTGGATTAATGTGGGGGAGATGAGAACTGCAGCCTAAAGTTGGAGATCAGAAGGAGAGAGAGAGAGAGAGAGAGAGAGAGAGAGAGAGAGAGAGAGAGAGAGAGAGAGAGAGAGAGAGAGAGAGAGAGAGAGAGAGAGAGAGTGTTTGTGTGTGTGTGTGTGGTTTGTTGCTATGAGAGAGAGAGAGAGAGAGAGAGAGAGAGAGAGAGAGTGTGTGTGTGTGTGTGTGTGTGTGGTTTCTTGCTAAGAGAGAGAGAGAGAGAGAGAGAGAGAGAGAGAGAGAGAGAGAGAGAGAGAGAGAGAGAGAGAGAGAGAGAGTGTGTGTGTGTGTGTGTGGTTTGTTGCTATGAGAGAGAGAGGGGGGGGGAGTTTGTTTTGTGTGTGTGTGTGTGTGGTTTGTTGCTATGAGAGAGAGAGAGAGAGAGAGAGAGAGAGAGAGAGTTAGAGTTAGTTTAAACATGGAGGACGAGAGTTTCAGATTGGAATGAGTAATGTGAGAGAAGGAAACACAAGAAGTGGTGGGAGTGAAGAGGAAGAGAATTAAGAGACTACAATGAGGCATCAAAATGAAAAAAATACACAGTTAGTTACACAAAAGATATAAAGAAAAGTTAAAGTGGGAAGTGAAAGTGGGAAGTGAAACAAGAAAGGAAGGTGCAAGAAGCAAGATGGGGAAGAGAAGACGAGAGATTAAATATGCAATCGAACATAAAGTAAAGTAAAAGAATAGGAGGTGAGATAAATGAGAAGAGTAGAGAAAATATATAATTATGGAAGAAAGATGTGAAAGAAATTACTTGAGCTGAATGTGGAGGTACAAAGGACAAAAGTTTAAAAGGACCTGCATAACAAAATGATGAAGAGGACACAAAGGAGAGGAAAAGTTTAAATTAAATGTTTGCCATGAGAATACAACCTGAAAACTTCCTACTACAAGAGCAACAAGACAATGTATGTAGTTAAGAGTGACTTTGAGATGAGCATGTATACGAGTAAGACGAGGAAGAGTCAGTGGGATGTTTACATATGTGTTGAGACAGAACTGACTGGAAAATTAAGTAGTTGTCAGTGCTGATAGTTAGACAGTTGGATGCCTACGAATCCTCCAAAATGATAGTGATTGATATTACTATGTAGGGAGAGATAAATTAAATTAACCTCATTTTTATGTAGGTAAAAATGTATATATATATTATTCTAAAAGCTAATGTATATGATTACAGAAACAGTGAATAATTACAGAAACTCTAATAAAGCATAATATAAACTTTATAAGCAATCAAAATACATTTTCATGAAGGTATATTGACAAAACTAATAGTAGGAAATTTGAATACAGTGCTTCATAATCTTGTTTCTATCTCTCTCATAAGTAATTACTCACTCCCATGTCCATTACTCATATACCACAGTCCAATATCGTATTCAGAATAAGTGTGTAGTAAATTATGGCACAAATAACTAACTGTATGAACTATTATTGTCAGTAATATTGCCCAATGTGAATAAAAGTTAACATTTAGATAACAGTTGGAGTGTGGGGTGGGAGGCAGTGTGTTAGGTACAGTAAACATTCGTACGTTGTCTACAAAATATTCATGAACCCAGCTAGAATGGAATATGCAAATTTAATTAAGTACCAGGTTATTGCAGTGAGTAAAGGATGGCAGCATAGAAAATGAGGTAAAAGAGACACGAGTATTAAAACACTTGTCCAGAGCTCAGTGTTTATCTTACTTTTATACTGTTGTTGGAATAATTACACTATTTCCTAGTGAGTGTTTGTACAACGGAGGTTCACAGTTGTCTGGTGTTAGTCTAAACTTTTTGTCTAAATCTTAATTAAGTTATCTTCTCTTGTAGACGAAGTGGAGGTCAACTGATTCCCCCTAAGTATTCCATAAAACAAATAAATTGTAACTCGGCAATTATTGTTATGTTCCTCAAGCTTGTTGTTTGGGATTGTTAGGAAAATGTAATGGCCCTCCATTTCCTCCTGCGCCAAAGAATTAAGGCCTCCTAAATCCGTTGTTTATGTGTTAATTAAGGATAGGAGTGTTTCTCTCCAACTCCAATAGAATGCAAAACTACTGATTTCTTTGACACAACTCCTGACCCCATTATCTTACCCCACCTCCACTTACACCACCAACATCCCACCTCACTACCCCATTACCCTTCATCTCAACCACCAACACCCCTCCTCACTACCCATTATCACTACCCCACCTCATACCCTTCACCTCAACCACCAACACTCCACCTCACTACCTCCACTACCCTTCGCCTCAACCACCAACACCCCACCTCACTATCCTTTCATCACCACTACACCTCACTAACCATCATCACCAAATCATCATATTGACGTCAACACCATACCTCATCCTTCAAACTCCACCTCCACGACCACCAATTTCATCCCACAATCTATCACCACCCCACATTCATCACCACCAATCCTGCTCACCCTCCACCCTCCTCCACCATCACCCCACCTCACCTCACCTCTACCTCCATCACCCCAACACTGCAGCTCACCCTCCACCCTCAGCCCTCCTCTATCACCACCCCACCTCACCCTTCAAACTTCACCTCCATCACCACATTTCACTCATCTCGACTGTTATGAAACGTTATGGCCTTCTCCCCCCTTCCTAAATCCAATCTCTCTCTCTCTCTCTCTCTCTCTCTCTCTCTCTCTCTCTCCAAAAAAAAGTAAATATTATAAATCTAAATATAAACTGGCAGAGAGTGTGATTGGTGGTGTGTGGCAACTCGAGGGAGAACAGGACGTGTCACGAACATGTTTTCCATCGGCTGAACCCAACACTCCCCAGGGAAATGTACACAGGAGGAGTGGAGAGTTGCCAAGGAGGGGAAGATGGTGATGGTGGTGTTGGGGAGGAGGGAGTGGGAGGACAGAGTAATGGAAAAATAAATGGTGGTTGGTAGAGGAAGAAGAAACTGTGTAGGAAAAAGAAAAAGGGGAAAGAGGAGATAAGGAGTAAATGATGAGAGAAAAGAATAAAGAGAGGAAAGGCACGCGTGTAATTAGTAGGTATAAATTGGGCTAAGTGTTTGACGTTTATACAATAACTCCAATAGACAGTGCGAGCATTAAATTACGTGAGTGTTTTGCTGCAAACATTGAATTACGAACCTGTTTGCGTCATATGTTTTTACTGTGATAACTCGTTACTCAATTTAGTTTTGTGGTAAAATTGACACCCATTCCATGGTTGAATCTGGGTAGATATATATTCATCTACACTTCCTTATATAAGATTTAAAATAAACTGTGTGTCTTCCGTGTATTATGATTCTATGTATATTATATAATGAGACATTGCATAATATAATAATGACGCCACACATCCTACTTAAACTTCTTTGTTGTAGTATCGGTAAAAGAAGAAGATCACACCGGAAACTTCTCACTCAAATGAATATCTTTCCTGGTAAAGTCCCAACCTAGAGTTAATTATGTTATCGTGTGAAAAAGTGTCAACCTCAGTTCTGTGGTATGACAATAAAGTTTCAACACCCTGTACGTTCCCTGACAATATTTGTGTCCTCTCTTCTCCCATTGAGCTTTGAACATGTAAATATATTAATTATGTTACGGTGTACACATCATTGATTAAAAGTAGTGAATTGTAGGCTATGTATGTAAGAAAAAGTAAACCAATAATTTCTTTAGCCTATATTCTTGTATGATTAACGTCAGGACAGGTAGGGACACATATCATTTCCCCACGACTGTGCGTACAGTAATTACAGTCCTTCTCTCACCCGAAGGCAATACCACCAACCGGTTTCAAATCAAGGTCAATAGAAAAATAATCTTACTTGTGATTCTCGCAGCAACCTTGACGTGCATTGGAGGTTATGGCTTGGTGGGTGGGTGGGCCTCTGACAGCCTTGGGACGGGAGGGAGGGAAGGAGGGAGGTAGATGTGAATGAGGGAGGGGGAGGAGTTGGAGGGAGGGAGGGAGGTAGATGTGAGTGAAGGAGGGGGAGGAGTTGAGGGGAACTTGGTCTGCTGCAAGTGGGAGTTTCCAGCCCCGTAATTCCCTCGCACCTTGATGCATTTACAGATTGTGCAGGAAATCCCTTCCCTCATTGCCAGTTTATACCTGAATTTGAATGCAAGGTCTAACTCAGCATGTGTACATTAGAAAGACAGAGGTAGAGATAAAGAATAGCTACATTGATAGGTAGATAAGCAAGTAGATAGATATATATTGAACTGTAACTATAAGAAGGTACAATTAAGCTAAACAATAGATGGGTATAACAAGGGAGGATGCAAAATGATGACGCCTCTCTGTTTCGAAGGAGACGTGATCACTTGCTCGTCCAATCAAAGGTGAACAGGAGTGAGGGAGGCAGTGTTGGTGCAGGAGGGGACGGGAGGGGAGTTTTGAAGGTCGAGGGGACGAGTTGGGTTGTTTTTGTGTGAAGATACGAACATGCCTTCAAACCTAAAACGATGAGGACACACACACACACTTTTAGACACATACTAGTAAATACACACTATTTTTTACACACACACACACACACTTTTAGACACATACTTACACATACATACTAGTAAATACACGCTATTTTTAACACTCGTACCTCTTGACACACACACACACACACACACACACACACTTTTAGACACATACTTACACACACATACTAGTAAATACACACTATTTTTAACACTCGTACCTCTTGACACACACACACACACACTTTTAGACACATACTTACACACACATACTAGTAAATACACACTATTTTTAACACTCGTACCTCTTGACACACACACACACACACACACACACACACATCGCTGGTATAAACTCCCATTGTTGTGGTTCTCTTGTGGAGTGGCAGGTGGTGATGACAGTCGACCCCCACTCCCTCTCCCCACTCCCCTCCCCTCTCCCCTCCCCACTCCCCACTCCCCCCCTCTCCCCTCTCCCCTCCCCACTCTCCACTCTCCTCTCCCAGTCTTCAGGTCCTTAGTGGTGATGTCTATACGTCCTCTCACCACACTCATCACACTCTTATTCCTCTCACCACTCTCATCACACTCTTATTCCTCTCACCACTCTCATCACACTCTTATTCCTCTCACCACACTCATCACACTCTCATTCCTCTCATCACACTATCATTCCTCTCATCACACTCTCATTCCTCTCACCACACTATCATTTCTCTCACCACACTATCATTACTCTCACCACACTATCATTCCTCTCATCACACTCCCATTCCTCTCATCACACTCTCATTACTCTCACCACACTATCATTCCTCTCATCACACTCTCATTCCTCTCACCACACTCCCATTCCTCTCATCACACTCTCATTACTCTCACCACACTATCATTACTCTCACCACACTCTCATTACTCTCACCACACTATCATTACTCTCACCACACTATCATTACTCTCACCACACTATCATTACTCTCACCACACTCTCATTCCTCTCACCACAATATCATTCCTCTCACCACACTCACATTCCTCTCATCACACTCTCATTCCTCTCACCACACTCTCATTACTCTCACCACACTATCATTCCTCTCACCACACTCTCATTCCTCTCACCACACTCTCATTCCTCTCACCACACTCTCATTCCTCTCATCACACTATCATTACTCTCATCACACTATCATTCCTCACCACACTATCATTCCTCTCACCACACTCTTTTTCCCTCAGGTCATTCTCTCACACTTATCCACACACACTCACACTACACCTCTCACACACTCACACACTTCCCTTTCTGCTTCTTCGCCCTCTCCTTACCCTCTCAACCTGACTGTTCTCTCCTCTCTCTCTCACAATCTATCTAGCTTGTGTTTTTCTCCTCTCTCTCTCTCTCTCTCTCTCTCTCTCTCTCTCTCTCTCTCTCTCACACACAAACAAGTCCCTGTATGTGGAAATATAGTCGTATAAAATTAAAAATGAAGTGAAGTGAATGTATGTATATGTAACACCAATATTTTCCTTCTGTCTACATCTCTCGGTTACACACACACACACACACACACACAAGACCTCCAACACAACAACAATAATATTTTCTCGTTGCCCTGGGTTCTCAAAAGAGAGGAAGATGTGTGTGTGTGTGTGTGTCGTAAGGGTGTGTATGTGTGTGTGTTCGTATGCGTTTTATTATTATTATTATTATTATTATTATTATAGTTTGTATTCTTATAATCATTAATATTTCTGTATTATTATTTTTATCATTATTATTATTATTATTATTATTATTATTATTATTATTATTATTATTATTATTATTATTATTACTATTAATATTATTATTATTAATATTATTAATATTATTATTATCTTTATTTTTATAATTATACTATTTATTTTTATTATTATTTTTATTATTATTATTATTATTATTATTATTATTATTATTATTATTATTATTATTATTATTATTATCATTATTATTATCATTATTATTATCATTATTATTATTATTATCATGATAATCTCCATTTTTGTAAGTAATATGAACAGTGACTGGAGCCGAGTCATCATTACAAAGGCAGGTGAGGGTGAAAAAATTAATGGATCTCGTTAGTGCAACCGAGGTCACACAATCGATGGTGAAGCATGAGAGAGAGAGAGAGAGAGAGAGAGAGAGAGAGAGAGAGAGAGAGATTATATGTGTATTTTTTATCTATTATATTAAATTCTTCTCTGTGGGTTTATCGAATAGTTTCGTACACAACATGAATGAAACTTGAAGCCTTTGTGGTCCTATGTGTAAATATATTAATAACTTTTCATTCCATTAATTTCTAACATCAATTCGTCCTTTCATCCCTCTCTCCTTCCTCCTTTTATTTCCTTACTTTGTCCCTTCCTTCTTTCATTCCTTTCTCCCTTCCTTCCTTCTATACTTCCTTCATTCTTCCCTTTCTCCCTGCCTTTCTCCCTTCCTTTCTTCCTTCCTTCCATTCTCCCTTCCTTCCTTTTTATATTTCTTCCTTTCTTCATTCATTCCTCCCTTCTATCCTTCCATCATTCCATCCTTTCTCTCTTCCTCCCGTCCTTCATTCATTCATTCCTTTCTCCCTTCCTCCATTTCTCCCTTCATTCCTTTCTGCCTTCCTTCATTCCTTCCTATCTTCCATCCTTCCTTCCTCCCTCCTTTCATCCTTCCTTCATTCATTCATCCCTCCCTTCCTTCCATCCTTCCTTTCCTTCCATCCTGCCTTCCTCCCTGCCTTCCTTCGTTCCATCCTTCCCCAGCCACTCGTGTTCATTGTTCTCGCCGTCAACAACCTGCTCTCATTAAACTTTGTACGAATAATAATGTGTGTGTTGTCTTCCCCAATTTGTCCTTTACTCCCAGCCTCTCGCAATTGTAATTATCCCTTTCTCCTCTAGTCCTCTCTTTGTCATCCTGGTTCTAATTTCTCATATACCCTCCTCATTCTTCACTTTCTCTCTTTCCCCCGTTTCTTCCCTCTTACTCCCCTCTTCTCTCTTCTCTGTCATTCGTCCCCTTCTTAATGTCAAACTCTCCTTTCGTACTGTTTATAAATTATTACTAATGGTTAAGGATTCTCGACTCATGGTTAATTCCTGCTCTCTTTTGGAATGTTATGACAAAGATGAAATTATAAATATTTTGCAAAGTGAACAACGAGGGTAAGAGTTTATTGGCAAGTAACGTCAGTCAGGAGGAAGCTTAATTTAGTTCACTTATATATTTACGTCCCCACATGCCTTACACAGTTTCCAGTAGGATATTTTGTAGTATAAAAGTCTAGCATAGTGGTGCAGAATAACTCTTATATTTAATAGGGAGTATAGATAGTACAATATTATGTAGTATGGTAGAATAATATAGTTAGTAAGAAGTACAGTTGCCCACACATGAAGCTGGTACGCCTCGTTACTTGTGAGATAGCTACAACCAAAAGGAATGTGAGCAAAAAATTATAGTTTGTTGACAGACAGACAGTAATAATATTATTACTGTGTGCCTGTTAACAAACTCTAACTTTTATTCACATTCCTTTCTGTTGTAGCTACCCCCACAAGTAGCGAGGCGTACCAGCTTCATGTGTGGGCAACGGTACATAGCCACAATCAAATAACCACCGACACTTTCCTTCCATCGTGCAAATAAATCAGTATCATATCAAAATAAAATCATACAACACCTTACGTCCACTCAACCCCCTCAATTATTATTATTATGCAAAATCATACATATTTATTAAGATGGAAGGAAAGTGTCGGTGGATAATTGATTGTGGCTGTACATATAGTTCAATAGTATGTAGTTTGGTTTAGTAGAGTTTGGTCTAGTAAATATAGTGCAAAATATAATAGTTAGTAGGGAATATGGAAATGCACTTGTGTATTTTCTTTCTGCAATATGTCAAACTCAGCCCAGAGGAATCACTATAGACCAGGGACTCTGTGTTGCTCTTGAAACATTATCACCAGTAGTATTATGTACAGCCACAATCAAATATCCACCGACACTTTCCTTCCATCGTAGTAAATATCTTGGTAATATAAAACAACACGTGTATGATTTTGCAGCACCTCATATTAATAAATGAGGGGTGTTGAGTTGACGTAAGGTGTTGTTGTATGATTATATTTTGATATGATACTGATTTATTTGTTGCAAGATGGAAGGAAGGTGTCGGTGGTTATATGATTGTGGCTGTACAGTTTATTATTTTTCACCACTACTATGACTATTTTCCTCCTCGTCACCAACACCTACAGCCTCTCTCCTGTAAAAACTATCCCTATACCATGCGAGAACTAGAAATATAAAAAGGCATTGCTCGCTGCATTAGTTAAAAGAGAGAGGATTAACTGGATTGAAAGATAAATGAAAAAAATGGAGGAAGATGAAAGAGGAATGGAGGAATGAAGGAAAAGATTAGCTGAATTGAAAGATAAATAAAAAGAATGGATGAGGAAATATTATATTAAAAGATAAATGAAAAGAGTGTATGATAAAAGATTAGCTGAACTGAAAGATAAATAAAAAGAATGGATGAGGAAAGATTATATTAAAAGATATATATATATATAATACATGAACAAAACAAACAGAATGAATACACAGTCGTGGAAAATTGATACTTGTTGTTTATATATTTTTTCGTGGAGTATAATAATGGAAGTCCCCTGGATAATGTGTATAGTCAACAGTCTCAGTAATTACTCTTTTTACTTTGTACCCCTTTTGTTGAAGCCCTGGGAACTATTAAGGGACCCTGTGCTGTAGTCAGAAAATTGAAGTTATATGAGTCCTTCAAATATTGCCACGAAACACACACACCTATAGGGAAGGAGCGTCTTTCGTGGCATGGTCAGGAGGAATCAGAAGCCTCCAGTTTTCATACACGATCACAGGGTCCTTATTATGATCGTGTATGTGACCTGCATGGGTGCTTCTGATTTCTCCTGACTATGCCACGAAACAAGCTCCACAATGTAGGTGGTGTTTCGTGGCAATTTTTGAAGGACTCGCCAACCTCCAATTTTCTGACTTTATCACATGGGTTCTTAAAGGGGATAGGATAATGTTGGTATATGTTAAGCCTCCATACTGTGTCAAGCTACAGTTTACTGAAGGTGTTTGTAGTTTTTCGATTCCCCTACGTCATAATTATCATTCTCCATTAAGATTTCTGGCGTACTATCGTGCAATAAAGTTCATTCCTTCAGACAGACAGCGAGACAAACAAAATATGACTTAATGCTCTGTGGTTCGAAAGACAAAACACAGTTCGTCATCTTCTCTCTGTTGTTTAGTCGTTCGAACCACAATTGAATCATTTATATTGTGACTGGCTGAAGGGAACGATTATTTGTGCCCCTTGGTACTGTACACTCACGAGCACTAATAAGTATTCACGCGTGCTTCGAATACCTAGAGACAGAAAATAAATGCCCAATTAAGATCTCTATTGGAATTGCTTCGTTGGTGAATTGGACTCTTAAAAAGCACCAACCAAAGCTGTATACCTATTAGTACTCGTGACTGTACATACGTGCATAGATTAAACCAGGCGAACCGTTACCATTACATTCTTAAACAGATCAGTTCCCATTTTCAAGCACTGTGAAAGCATGTACGTACATTAAGGACCCTGTGATCGTGTATGAAAATTGGAGGCTTCTGGTTCCTCCTGACCATGCCACGAAACCAGCTCCTTCCATATAGGTTTGGTTTCGTGGCAATGTTTGAAGGACTCACTCATCTCCAAATTTCTGACTACATCACAGGGTCCCTTAATTAACATCTCCAGCCGTAGTATAGAATGGAGGGAAAAGATTGGTGGTGGTGTTGGTGCCTGGAGAAGTGAACACAAGGGTCAGCTGTGGGTTAGGTAAAGTGAAAGTAATTACTGTACTACTCATTGCTGTCTCACCCCAGCCTTATCTCTGCTTCAAGTCACTTTTCCCTCACTCCCACAGGACCCATTATGTTTTCCTTGATTCATTCCTGTCTCAATTTTACTCATGCCTCATTATTACTTCTACCTCACTCATTCCTGTCTCAATAATACTTCTACTGCATTTATTCCTGCCTCATTATTTCTTTTACCTCATTTATTCCTGTCTCATTTTTTCTTTGTCTCACTCATTCCTGCATCAGTTTTACTTCAGTCATACTCATTCCTGCCTTATAATTATACTTCTGACCCACTCATTTCTGCCTACTCATAAATATCTCTCTCAGTCCTACCTCACTCACTCCTACCTCAACCTACCTCCTTTTCACTTTGTCCTGTCTCTCCCATTATTCTCTCACACTATTCTCTCAAGTATTTTTCTCTCACTTCTGCGTCACTCACTTCTCTTTCACTCCTGTCTTGTCCCTGTCTCATCCATCTTTTCCTCCTCATCATCCTCATCCTTCTTTCCCTGTCTCATCCTTGTGTCTCATTCTTTTCCTTCTCATCATCCTCTTCCTCTCTATCATCCTTCCTATTTTATTCAGGATATTAGCTATTTTCGTATTCATCCTTCTCTTTCTCTAAACATCCTATAATCCTGAAAACCCACTTCCTCCTCCTTCCTTCTCTTCCTTCCACCCTCTTTCCTATCCTTCTCCTTCACGCTCCTCCTTCTTCCTCTCCTCTTCTTCCTACTTCTCTCTCCTCCTCCCTCCATCTCCTTCTCTTCCTTCCACCCTCCTTCTATTCCTTCTCCTTCATGCTCCTCCTCCTTCCTTTCAACTTCTTCCTACTTCTCTCTCCTCCTCCTCCTCCTGCACCTTCTCTGTCTCCCAACTCTTTGCAGTATGTCATAAGTAGTTGACGAAGGTGGGAAAGTTTCCGAGATGTTGTCTGGAGTGAGGGAAGGAGAGAGATGTATTGAGAGAGACAGGGTTTATGCACGACACTAATTTATGAATGATTGAATAAATAGATTAGAAAGAATATTAGTGAAGAGGTTGTATGGACGAGAGAGAGAGAGAGAGAGAGAGAGAGAGAGAGAGAGAGAGAGAGAGAGAGAGAGAGAGAGAGAGAGACTTGACGAAATGGATTAGAAAGAATATTAGTGAAGAGTTGTATGGATGAGAGAGAGAGAGAGAGACTTGACGAGATGGATTAGAAAGAATATTAGTGAAGAGAGAGAGAGAGAGAGAGGGAGAGAGAGAGGAATTGAGAGGCAGCCACTCAATTACTAGCCAAATTATCTGAACCATTTTTGCCTGGGCTTGCGAGATAGGATGTGGAATAGCCTCGCTGAACTCAATCACTTCCTCTCCGCTATATACTCGTCAAATCCCACTACCACCTATCTATCCTCACCACACACTCTATTCCACCCACCCAACTCACTCCCTGTTACCTATTCCACCTTACTCACTCATTCCACCTCACTGTTCCACCTTACTGACTTTCCTCACTCCCTGTCACTCATTCCACCTCACTGTTCCACCTTACTCACTCATTCCACCTCACTGTTCCACCTTACCCACTCTCCTCACTCCCTGTCACTCATTCCACCTCACTGTTCGACCTTACTCACTCCGTCACTAATGTTCCTCCCTTCTGTTAACTTTCCCTCCCTTCCACCTGTCCCTTTCCCTCTGTTCAGATACACAGAGTGAAGGCGAGAGTGAGAATGGATACCTAGAGAGTGCACTTGACGTAAACATAAGGTTGAAATTCAGAATGCATGTTGTAGGCAAGTGTGAGTGAGTAATGATCTCGTTTAACTCGTAATGCCACCAAGAACCTCGTGTTGAAGTGACCAAATTTAAAGGGGAAAGATGAGATTTGGAAATCACCGATTCCTCCAAACTGTGCCAGATGGGTGGGTTGGGGATCTATTTGGAAGGATCAGTATCATTCAGTTACAAGGGATGTGTTTTGTGGCCATAAAAGAATCGGTATCATTCAGTTGTGCAGCAAATTATTTACCTCACTTATTCAGAACTTAAGAATTGAAACACGTGTGAATAATATTGTTTATAACCTTTTATATGTTATTATTATTCACCTGCACACGATAACTGAAGGAAATTTACCTCAGAGCACAGCATTAATGGGCATTACTAATACTCCCTGCCCAGTGGGGGTGACTATATTCTCTGTGAATATTAGTCATCCTCCACAGGGATAGAATAAAGATTGTTGTAGGATCTGGTCACTTTCAAGTGAATATGACGAGATCTGCCCACATGTATTAAAAATCCACGTGAGGTGTACTGCAACCAGAGGCTCTATTTTTTTTTTTTTTTTTTTTCACTACTGTGTGGACCGCCAGCACACAGGGTGAATTATCCTTTTGCATGCAGCAGTGTAAACTCCCTCCCCCTTATGGTCCCTTCAGGGCTGGTCTCATGGAAGGTGCGGCCACACTTGTAGCTCTTGTGGTAACGTGGACTTGGGCCCACAACACTGGCTGTGGGATCAAAGACCTTCTCCCCAATCTCCCTGGCGGTCGGAGGCCCCCAGACTCCGATAAGCTCTGGTCCCATTTTCCTGGGATGTGCTTCGGTAACCCAGGCATATGGGGCCAGCCCCTCCTTTATTTTTTTTGTTTTTATTTATTTATTTTTTCCTACGACCAGAGCGTACCGGGGGTCTGTGGGGCAGGAGGCCATTCTGCCCCGGGAGAACATCAACAACAACAGCAACTAATACTCCATTTTACGGAAACAGGATTGAAGGAAAATAATGGTTTGGGTTATATTGGCAATTCTCACTCTGCGGTATTTCGTGGTGCCGTCAGTTAGTCAGTCAGTCCATCCCCTCGTTGGTGTTTGTTTGTTGTCTGTTATTTATAGTGTTTTGGTGTTTGGTGAACTGAGGGCGAGAGTGTTAACCTTGACCTGAGAGAGAGAGAGAGAGAGAGAGAGAGAGAGAGAGAGAGAGAGAGAGAGAGAGAGAGAGAGAGAGAGAGAGAGAGAGAGAGAGAGAGAGAATTATTAATATATATATATATATATATGAGAATATAAATTTCATCGTATATATTTAAGACATATTCTACTGTCTTCAATATGAGAATGGCTGAAGAGGACTGAAAAGCGGGTTATAAGCGAGTGAAAATGTCTAAAGCACACCACCTGAGCATACCTGAAAATGATAAGATAAACATTCCACACCATCCAAGTATTTATAGTACAGTACATGTGCAGAATAGACTGGTGTGGTTATTTTGGTTAAGGGGGAAAGTACGGTGTTGGTAAGTCTGGAGCAAATGATTCCTCCAAGCTATTCCAAGCAACAGAAGCTCATTATTTTTGTGCATCTGGTCCTGTTTCCTGGCATACTTTGGAGGAATCTATGCACTCCAATGTTATAAAAGTGAATTACCCCTTTAACCCAGCACGGATCTCTCTCTCTCTCTCTCTCTCTCTCTCTCTCTCTCTCTCTCTCTCTCTCCTCTCTCTCTCTCTCTCCTCTCTCTCTCTCATTGTTCATTCTTTCACATTCCCCCCCTCCTCTAAATTCCATCTCTTCCCTCTTACTCCATCTCTCTCATTCACTCTCCACTCCCTCCCTCACTCATTCACTCTCCATTCTCTCTCTCTCTCTCTCTCTCTTCTCTCTCTCTCTCTCTCTCTCTCTCTCTCTCTCTCTCTCAATAAGGCTGAGCCACTCCATCTGACAGCTGATCTCTTAATGCCACTTTATTCAATTAATTTCCCCCTCCCTCTTCACCTCCTCCTTTATTCCCCTCACTCTTATCCTTCATATTTATGCTATTCACTTCCTTCTTCATTTCTCTCACTCTTTTTCCTTCTTACATGTATTTATTTTGTCTTCTTTCTTATTCCACATTTACCTCTCTCTCTCTCTCTCTCTCTCTCTCTCTCTCTCTCTCTCTCTCTCTCTCTCTCTCTCTCTCTCTCTCTCTCTCTCTCTCTCTCTCTCTCTCTCTCTCTCTCTCTCTCTCTCTCCTCAAACCAACCACATTATAATTATTATCACCTTATAATCCACAGACCAGATTATGACAATGTATATACCGGTTATACTCCCTTCATACACAACGATATATCCGGAGTATACCATGTTCATATGATATAATCTATTCATATATAAATTCTGTGATATAACCTGACCAAGGGGACGAGGGGTGGGGTGGGGTGGGAAGGGTGGGGGGGGTAGTGGAGTATATTATTTTAGGGGTTGGACCAAATAGATACCAAGTTTTTACCTCTCTTTACAAACAGGTAATATAGAGGAGTATACTCAGAGTTGAAGGAGGGACCAAGGGATATATTCATACTACCATTCCTCCTTCACCCACACCCACCCCCACCCACCCCACTCCCAGGCCTAGATTAAAAAAAAAAAAAAAATCATAATAAAAGCCGATAGTCAGGGTTGGTGTAATCCACTCTTGCTACTTTGTCAATTTAGGCTCTCTCTCTCTCTCTCTCTCTCTCTCTCTCTCTCTCTCTCTCTCTCTCTCTCTCTCTCTCTCTCTCTCTCTCTCCAATTTATATGTGGGGGGGGGGGGGAGTAAAATTTTGAGTCAAAGAAGGTAAGAGGGTGTCATCATCATCATTACTATTATCATTTTCATCATATTTTTATCGTCATTATTATCAAAGTCATCAAAAGTATCATAAATGTTCGTCTTGTGGGATTCTACTTCAACTCGTTCCTATGAAATTTCTGGTTTCACTTTCCTGGCTACTTTGTGTGTGTCTGCTCTGGCTTTTCCTTTCGTCTATGAGTTGGCAACCTGTCTATCTGCCTGTTCATATATTTTCTCTTTTCTACGAGTATATATATATATATGAAATGACATGCTCAAGTCCACATCGTACTATATTTTATTTACGACCAGAATTCCTATATATACTCTGGTTTGCACCTTTTAGATCATGATACACCTCTCCCATTCTTCCTTGTTACCAAAAATATACCCAGAACACCATTATTTGTGCTCTTCTGGTTCTGTTTTGTTTCCTGGCATACTTTGGAGGAATGAAGGCAGTCCAAATACAAATATACCCACCCACCTATACTGCTCTCCATCTCTTTTCATTCGGGGACTAAACCAGAATATACATACCCTCTTCAGACAAAAGTGTGCTGCCACCATCAGTTTGCATGAGGAAGTGTGGAAAGCATTCATTCTTATTGTGAGGAAGGAGGGAGTCGAGAGTGAGGAGGAGGAG
Organism: Petrolisthes cinctipes; assembly: GCA_033782935.1. Classification (NCBI taxonomy): domain Eukaryota; kingdom Metazoa; phylum Arthropoda; class Malacostraca; order Decapoda; family Porcellanidae; genus Petrolisthes; species Petrolisthes cinctipes. The sequence continues at coordinate 12,830 of JAWQEG010008387.1, read as the reverse complement.
GGGTTTGCTGTTGTTGTTGTTTTTGTTGGTGTTGTTGTTTGGATGCAGGAGTCTGGAGGAGGGAAGGGAAAAAGAGGTTGGAGGGACACACACACACACACACACTCTCTCTCTCTCTCTCTCTCTCTCTCTCTCTCTCTCTCTCTCTCTCTCTCTCTCTCTCTCTCTCTCTCTCACACACACACACACAGCTGAAGAAGAAGGCCAGATGGAGTCGGTTGGTAAACAGAGGAGTGAGAGGCTGCATGGTACTGTGGGATAACTGCAGGTGAATCTGGGGAGGGGAAGGAGTGGGGAGAAAGAAGAAGGGAAAGTGAAATGGAGGGGGGATGAAGTGAAGGATAGAAATAGTGAGAAGGGATGAAATAACACGACTGACGACTAGACTAGAGTGAGGGAAATGTGGGGAGAGAGAGAGGGAAGTAGGTAGAGGGAGAGAAGGGAGGCATAGGGTCGATTCCACAGTGGTATTGGTTTGTAAGCTTCCCAACCAACCACACTTGTAAGGCTTCATTATTTTCCAATAGCTGAGTATCCACATTCACAAAATCTATCAAATAGTTAGATAAGGATGATCACTGTATAGTTTACTCACCAAATTCATTAAATGATTCACCCATAAGTCATTTACACGGCTAAGATTCTTTCGTTTGCGTGCTTACAAACCACAACGAACGACTGTGGAATCGACCCATAGTGTGAACGAGAGAGAGAGAGAGAGAGAGAGGTATGGGGAGAGTGGGGGAGAACAAGGGAGTGTGAGACAAAGGCGTGATACAGAACCAGAGAAAGTTGCTCTCTGACCCTAGTGCCCAGATGAGAGAGAGAGAGAGAAAGGGAGAGAAGGGGGAGGGAGAGGAGGAGAAGGAGGGGGAGGAGGAGGAGGAAAGGAGAGAGGGAGGGAAGCAAGCAAGCAAGCAAGAAAAAAAAGGAAAAGAGGAAGGAGAGAAGAAAAGTTGGAAGGATTGATTTAAGATCGAGAGAAAGGAAGATGCAGCAATGTTAGAAGTGGCTTAGAAATACAAAAAGAAGGAAATGAAAAGTGAAGTGAGGAACAAAGTAAGATAAAGATAAAAGGAAAGTGACAAAATTCTCGATAAAGATTGGAGAGATGGGATATATAAACCCTAAAATGAAGTGGAATAGCAAAACAGAAATTTTGTTGTTTTTGGTGAATTAATCGAGTATAATGGATGTAAGAGAGACAGAATGGAAAGTTGTCAAATTGGAAAGATCAAGAAGAGAAAGGGACAGAGCGATGGAACCGGAGATGGAAAAGAGGAAAGAAGAAGAAAATGAAGTTGGAGAGAACGGGAAGAACCAGTTTAAAGAGAGAGAGAAATCATTGTAAGGTGATCCAAAGCCAAAGGGAAACAATAGATTAGATTTATTATTAACCGTAGAGCAAATGAGTTAAGGGGATAGTATAGGTTTGTTACACTAGAGTGCCTTGATTCCTCCAAAGTATATATGCCAGGAAACAGGACAAAATGAACAAAAATAATGGTGTCCTGTTGATTGGAATAGTTTGGAGGAATCATTTGCTCCAGATTTACCAACACCGAACTGCCCCCTTAAAGTGATGTGATTCAGGTATTCACAGTTCAGGTTAGTTTCTGTAACCCATTATTTCAAACTGTTTTCTTCTGAGTAAAACACAACAAAAGTCTGTTTGGTCCCTCACAGCACAGTGAAGGGGATAGTATGTATACTTTTGGTACATTAGAGCATCTTGATTCCTCCAAAGTAAGCTGGAAACAAGACCAGATAAACAACAATATTGTTTGCCTGTTTTTTTGGAATAGTGTGGAGAAATCAGATACTCCAGATATACCAACACTGTACAGTAAACCTACCCACTTCACAGGCTTGTATAACCTGCCATGGGTCCAGCTCACCAGGCACTGTGATGGTATATTTCCACTGTGTTCATAAATGCTTATTATACCTACAAAAAATTTGAGCTCCTCTGTTGTTTACAAATAGTTATAAACGTCACAGTTGCCAGGCTGGAAACACTGGAAGCACTCAAGGGTCTCTCAAGGTTAAAGTGGACGACCAGAAAAAGTCACAGGAACAGAACCGGTCTCCAGTTTCACAATTCTGCTGACTCGTATGTGCGGCCCCATGATGACATACCAAGATATTAAATGTTTGAAAGTAAAGGTGTTGTTCTTATATACATACATCCTCCAGAAAGTAAACTAGGGATGGTATAGAAAATTAATCTCAGGGTTTGCACTTGTTTGTTTGTTCAATAAATGATTTCGCCAAGGTGTTTCAGGCCCATTTCAAAGGCAGTAGACCATTTGCCTTCTCTTAATGTATGTACGAGTCTGTTATGTGGTTTCAAAGCAGTGCCAGGCCCTATAGTCCTTGCCATGAATGTACACTTAAGAACAAAATTATAGGTTAGGAGTGAACTTTACTTATATATATACAGGACCAGCCAGAGTACCAAGCCTAGCCAACCTTACAGTCACACGCCACCCCTGCCTGCCTAGCCTACCTCTCTCGAACAGAACAATATCCCGTACCGTCACAACGCAGTCAGTCCCAGGCTGCAGGTAAAAATATTCCATTAAGCGGCTTTATGTATATTGGTGCCGTACTGCCGTCGTTTGTGTCACGCTGTAAAATGCCAGGGTGTTTGATGGCAACTGAAAAAGATTATATAGGAGGGATGAAACAGAACATATTGGTTATTCCCTTTTAGCAAGAGGTCAGAGGGAGAGAGAGAGAGAGTGTGTGTGTGTGTGTGTGTGTGTGTGAATAGAATAGAACAGATTTATGTGCTCAGACTTTACAAAAAAGTATGGAGCACAGCCTCTTAAATATTATACTATAGGCTACTATACTTAAGCTATGCTGCTTATCGTTAATGGTTAGCTTAACCTACAACAAAGAATTACACAAATACAAACACCAAACAAAATTCTCTCAGTGATACAAACTATCGATACAGGCTAAATGTACTCTTCAAAAACTGCACTAAATTCCTCATGATTTTTGAGACACCATTATTCATTAATAATATGTATTTATGCAGTGTCGGATTACATCTGTAATAATGTGAAATATATCTATTTCTGTACTGTATAATATTTTCATTTTGACAAGTAAATAGCATATAATATTCATCTCCCACTTCATTATTATTACATCTAGTACATACCCTATCTTCCCTATTAATATTTCTATGTCTACCAGTAATCACTGGTAATTTATTATTACCTGCTCGCAATTTTGTCATTATTATTCTATCTGCCTCATCTAATTTTACTAAGTAATCTTCTACACACACAAAAAAAAAACATATAAGTCCTATAGTTACTGCAAATGGCCTTATTTACTAAATTACTGTTCCATTTTGTTATCCATTGATCATTTAACTGTTGGTCTATTGTTAGTTTGAACCAGTTTGGGTTTATCACATCTTGTGACATCCAAACCATTGACATTCCACAATCATTGCAAATACTTTTAATGCTATTTAACCAAGGTGAAGTAAACACACCAATCTGGTCCAAATACAACAAACATCTATACATAATATAATTTAACTTATTTGTCTTACCAGTAACTAATATTACCCAGTGACCAATCATTGCACACTTAATATTTATCTCTATAGGAAATTCACCAAGTTCTCCATATACAATATCATTACTTGTGTACTTATGAACATATAGTGTATATTTTAGGAACTTTAGATGTAATTGTTGTAATTCCCTAATACAGTGATATCCCCAGACCTCAGCAGCATACAACATAACTGGTCTAACCATTGACTTAAATAATTCAAGTTGAATATCAACAGGTAAATTAAACTTCCTAATCTTACTAATCAAAGAATACATGGTTCTTGTCGCCTGGTGAATCAATGCTAACTGTCCTTGGTGAAATCTGCCATTATAGTTAAATGTTATACCCAAATACTTATATTCCCTTACAACTTCTATGTCACTAATCCCCAATTTAAATTTATACCTTTCTGTTTCTACTCTACCTCTACTAAATATAACTATTTTTGTTTTACTACAATTAACTTTTAATTTCCAATTATTACAATAATCCTCTAAAGCAAACAAAGTTCTTCTCATCTCATCTTCGCTATCACACAATAATACCGTATCATCAGCATACATAATACAAATAATTTTAGATAATGCATCCACAACTTCATCGTTAAAACTTAGAAAGCTACAGTTATTTTGTAATAGTTGTTACTCTATATCATTTACATATAAAGCAAAGAGTAAAGGTGACAAGTTTTCTCCTTGCCTTACACCCTTATTACATATAAATGTGTCAGAAAGTTGTTGCTGTAACATAACACATGATTTGATATTATTATGCATGTTCTTTATTACCCTTAAAATTTTTCCATTTACATTATTACTTACTAATTTATACCACAATCCTTCTCTCCAAACGACAAATAAACAAAACTATTTTCTTTTCTTCCAGCAAAACAAGTCAATTATTGATTTAAGTAAGAAAATATGGTCTACTGTACTGTATCCTTGCCTAAAACCTGCTTGTGTTTCATTTATGATTTTGTTTTCATTAGAAAATTTAATCAATCTTTCATTTAGAATCGATGTAAACAATTTCCCTATACAGCTCAGCAATGTGATTCCCCTATAATTATTTGTATCATTGATGTCTCCTTTATTTTTATATAATGGAACTATAGTACCAATTAGCCATTCATTTGGTATATCTCCAGAGTCCAATATCTTATTAAATAATTATACATATAATGGACACAATAAATGTTGGGTACTTTTAATATATTCATTTAATATATTATCATTTCCAGGTGACTTGTTGTTTTTTAACTTTTTAATATTCCTTAGTACTTCATTTTCAGTTACTGGATCATTAAGAGAACCTGTATTATTCATATCAAGTTTTTACTGTCACTACTGTGTATATTCATTATCCTCATTTTCACCTGCAAGACTTTTAAAATGATCATAAAATTTATCAAGGGTTATGGTGATATCCTTGTTGCTTGGTTTTTTGTTAATATATAAATATTCTCCAAAATGTCTGTGGATCTTTTTCCCTATTTTCTTTTATCTGTTTAATCAGATCATCTTTCTACTTATTTTTAATCTTTTTTAATTTAATCTTATAATTCTTACTTTTACATAGCATATTATTATAATTAACAGTATTCTTATTCTTATTATATTTATGTTTAGCCTTGTGATATTGTTTTCGACTCTGCATACATGCCTTATCATATCCATACATATTTACATTATTACTAACCTTTATATTTTTTTCCCTTGTATTTGGACTGAACACTTTCAAGGCTGGGTCAATTAAAATTTGATTGAGTCCCTTGTTAATTTCTTCCACAGACATAGTATCTAATTGAGTACTGTACCTAATCAATGCATGTGTGTGTCACTATCAATCTCTTTGTATAGTTATCTTTTTTCCCAACTTCATTTATTCATGCATCCCTTTGTTAAATGTACGTCAATTTATGTGAGGATAAAAATATTGTTGATGGGTACTAACAGCACGGCACCACCGCATAGCCTATAGTTATAGTTATAAACAAAACACACACGTGTGTACTTGGAGCAGACAATCACAGTAGTTATGGCTTAATTTCACTTTTTTTCCTGTTCATGGACAACTTCTTTTACATTCATCTACTTTTGACATTGATACAATCATTGCTCTGTTTGTGTGGAGCCTTTTGGGGGTAAAACAATGTCAAAATATAGGATACTGGCAACCTTTCAAAAATAATTTCAACATATAAAAATAGAGAATAAAAATACCTTAACACCTTAATTAATATTAGTACTTCGATACCCAGGTTAGGTTTGTTTGGTTATTTTTGGTTTATACGATTCACCAACCCACACTGGATTCTATGAGTTTATGTTCTAACTTCTAATAAATAACAATGCAAAGGTCAACTAGGATATCATATCTTTCTAAGCCTACAGTATATTGATTCATGACATAATTACAAATTCATACTCGGCCTATACATGAATTTACAAAAAGCTTGAGGGGGGATAGCTGACCTCTCTTCCATATTAACCAACTGGGTGTCATTAAGCACGTCTTAGTTTATGATACCTATTATGATAGGTGGATTTAGGCCATAATTATGCAACCTTGGAGCAAATGGCACTTTTGTGTAGCAGTTTCGTATGAAAAACAGAAGTCATGCTTGCTTTTTGTTATAAACAAACTACTCTGTGACGCAAGTCATAACAGATGGAGGTTATCTACTTTGTAGCCCTACCTCCGTACTGTTCGTGACGTCAATTAACGGGTATCGGATCCGTACAAACGGGCTAATGTGAACCGGGCATGAAAGGGCGAACCATAAAGAGAGTGAGAGGGCGAACCATAAAGAGAGTGAGAGGGCGAACCTTAAAGAGAGTGAGAGTGAAAACCGTAAAGGGGGTGAGAGGGCGAACCATAAAGAGAGTGAGAGGGCGAACCATAAAGAGAGTGAGAGAACGAAATTTAAAGAGAGTGAGAGGGCGAACAATAAAGAGGAAATTAAACAGAGACAGAGAGACAGACACACACACAGACAGAAGGGGTACACTGGGAGGGAGCAAAAATTTGACGTAATTGAAAGAGTGGGAAAAATTATGCTTGCAAATGAGGCAGTAAAGACGAGTGTAAATGGAGCTGTAAGAGGGAAGTAGAGGGGGGTGAGGAGAGTAATACATACATACATACATACATACCGGTACATACATACATACATATATACATACATACATATATAAATACAGACATACATACATACCGGTACATACATACATACATACATACATATATACATACATTATTATTTCATGTTCCGACACACATGCATACATATACATACATACATTCATACATATATACATTCATACATATTTATATACATACATATACATTATTATTTCATGTTCCGACACACAGGACATAGGCTTCATTTTTCCTAGTGAGGCCCAAGTCATTGCCAACCCACACACACACACACACACACACATATTAAAATTCATTATTCAATTTCTTATGTTTAGTTTTATTTGTATTTGATTTAATGATTTATTTATGTATCTATTTATTAATATCTACATTTTTACTGATTTTGTTTATGTTCGTGTGTTTATTTTTTTTTTCAATATTACCGGTATTATTCTTATTATTTTTTTTTCTTTTTTTTTCTTTTTTGCATCGAGTACTGAGGGAACACAGAGTGGGGGAGGACAGGTAAAGGGTTGTGTTGTGTTGTGTGTTGGAGGACAAGATGTATAGGGAACTCCCCGACACTCCAGGCTACAGCAGGGGTAGATTCAGGTTCACTGTTTATTTTTTTTATTTTATTTTTTTATATTATAATTATTTTTTTTTTAAGGGGAGATGCTCTTCACGGTACATTGGAGGGCTGCAGAAACCTCCAAACTACATCACCAAATAGATCCCATATTAGTAATGTTGTAGTGATGTGTTTCATGGATGGAATAGGTGGGATGAATCAATAGCCCTTCAGTTTACCCAAAAAAAAAAAAAAAAAAAAAAAAAAGTTCTCCCCTTAATCTACTGAGTTTTTCCCTTGTCCTACCGCAAAAAAAAAAAAAAAAAAAAAAAAAAAAGAGAGAGAAAAAAAATTATCACTATCATGAAATTTGGGAGCCACATTCACGTTAATAAAAATCTTAGTTATTTACATTTATACTTACTGCTTCCCATTTCCTCGTACCCAAATATTCATCACTATCATGAAATTAGGGGGTCTCATACCACTTCGGAAAATCCAGTGTTTATTTCTATCCTCACAATAACTTCTCAAACCTAAGCCATGCAACACCAAGCCTTTTTAATTATTTGTATCACAGGAAATAATTATGCTCTGTGCTGGTGGGTTAGATTCAGGCGTGTTCGTAATTATCTGGTTCGTGCAAGTTCCTGGAATTAATGTTTTAGTGAAGGAAACGAGTCGTATGAGTATTGCCTGATTATAGTTATTTTTGTCAAAGGACGTGTCTCATTCATGTCTTGGATATCGACTGAGAGAAGGGAGAGCTTTGTTTATTTAGTGGACAATGCAGAGGGGGAGGTGTGGAATGCTTGAGTTCTATAATAATGAAGAATCAGAGACGAATTTTGCTTCAGTTTCTATGAATGTAGTTAGATAATGATTTATTTTATGAGTATATCTCTCGTAATTATTCCTGTACAGAGAAATTTTTAAAGGTTCATATAGCTCGTCATTGTGGGAGGAGCACTCTGATATATATAAATATATATATATATATATATATATATATATATATATATATATATATATATATATATATATATATATATATATATATATATATATATATATATATATATATATATATATATATATATACTCATAAAACATGCCATGGGTCAGGGAGATTCATTTGGTCATCATTAAAATATAGTAACATTATGACATAATTAATATTGGCTTGGCTTTGTTTTGTGTTACTGTGTGTCCCGTGGGGTGAAGGGAAATCCTGTGAAATAGAACAGAGGAGTTATTGGTGCTGAATTAAATAATTAAAATATGGTGAAGGAGGGGAGAAAGTTAAGACAAAGGCAGAGAAAAGAAGGGGAAAGCAAACTTTAAAAGATTTATTAATTTGGTGGTACGAGGAAGGGGAGACAGATAATAAATATGAGGAAATAAGAATTGAATGATTACGGTGCATGTAAACACAGCCAGTCAAAGGTATACACTCCCTGACACTCACTGACACTCACTGAACGGTATACACTCACTGACACTCATTGAACGGTTAATTATACTAACTGAAATGACAGACAACGATAGAAAAGTTACATCAGTATGCAAAACAAAAAACAATAACAACTTGTAAGGCATTTATCTGACAAATAATAAACGAGTTTTTCACATCTGGTGTTCAAACTATTTAACTATTGCAATGAAACTATAAACAACGTCTTTTTTACCCTAACTTATAATATTATGCATACAAGAATTAACACCAGATGATTTATATATATATACGTTGTAAAGTCCAGGCTTCCAAGGATTAGAAAGAGATCATATGTTACACTGAGGAAGGAAGAAACAAGGAAAAGAAGGAAGGGGAATGAAGGGAAGTCCAAGCTTAATACTGGATTTTCTCAGAACGGGTGGTAGTCGCACGTTAGGTAAGTGAGGAGGGAGTGGGGAAGCAAAGCAAATGAGGGAGGGAGGCGAGGTTCAGGTATGTTAGGCGACTGGGAGTATAGGAGGGGAGTGGGAGGGAGTGGGGAGATGGGATGGGAGTGAAGGGGGACTGGGAGAATGGGAGGGAAGTGCTTGGTGATTGGGAGGGTAGTGGGAGGGAGTAGGGAGATGGGATGGCAGTGAAGAGGGGAGGGGAATGTGGGGAATAACACTAAAAAGGAGAGAAAAGAGAAAAAAAAATAATGTGGGAATAGAAGTGAGGAAGAGGGAAAATAGATAAATAGTAATATACTAAAAAACCACCCCAATAAACAAACAAACACACACACACTTAAACAAACAAACAAGATCTAGTGACCTTAACACAAACACCTTCATATCCTTTTCCTATATTCCTTTGTCACATTATTTCCTACTATTTTACTCCCTCCTTCCCTCCCTCCTCCCCCATAACCTTGAAAGTAACCAATGGAGTAATGTGTGGAGAAGGAGAAGAAGGATGAGCCAGTAGGGACAAAAAGCAGAGGAGGAGCAGGAGGAGAAGGACGTGAGGAGAGGAGGAGGTGAGGGAGAGGTGAGGAGATGAGGAGGTGAGGAGAGGAGGAGGAGTTGCAAGGAGGAGGAGAAAGAGTGGAAGAGGAGGAGGTGAGGAGAGGAGGAGTAGTGGGGGAGGAGTTGCAAGGAGAAGGAAGGAAGGTGAATTGAATGTGATAGGGGAGTGAGTGGTGGAGTGATGGAGAGTGCATGAGGAGAGTTGAAGAGAGTAAATGTGGAGAGTTGAGGAGAATAAAGGAGAGTGAGAAAGGAAAGATGAAAAGAATAAAAAAGAAAGGAGAGTTATAAAGAATGATGAACGAGAGTTGAGAAGAGTAAGGAAGAAGAGTTGAGAAGAGAAAATAAGAAGAGTAAAGAAAGTAAGTTAAAGAGAGTTAGAGATAAATGGACTACTATGCACAGACAACAAAGACTTTATGGTTCAGACGTGGTGGTGGTGGTGGTAGTAGTGGTGGTGCTTTACTCTCTCATTAATTAAGGAGATAAGTAGTATATTTTTGGTACACTCCCAATCCAAAATATGTATCCAGGCTTGGGGGGGGAGGGGACTGGGGGGGTGCGGGAATAGGGGGACAGGCTTGGGGGGGGGGGGTAGAAAGCCTGTCCCCCTACTCCCGCACCCCCCTAACCTCCCCCCCCAAGCCTGTCCCCCTCCTCCCGCACCCCCCAAACCCCCCGCACCCCCCTAAATCCCCCCAAGCCTGTCCCCCTATTCCCGCACCCCCTTAAACGAGCTCCAGCCAATATGAAACAGAATAAGCATTGTAATTGGTTCACTAGTATGTCTAATGATTCGAAACTTCAACAAGACCTGGATACAAATTTTGGATTGCGAGTGTACATACATTATTAGAGTGCCTTGATTCCTCCAAAGTATGCCAAGAAACATGACCAGATGAACAACTTTAATGGTGTGGTCCTGTTGCTTGGAATTGGTTGGAGGAATTATAGAGTTGCTCCAGTTTTACCCACACTGAACTATCCCTTGAATTAAGCAGTAAGGAAGAGGATAACAAACTTGAATGCTCTCTCTCTCTCTCTACCAACCCATGCACCCTCCAGTCCCTCACTCTGTATAGACGTAAAAGAGGATGAAAAAAAAAGTGGGAAAGGGATTGGAAGAACAAGAATGAAAATAAAGGAATGGTAGAGGCGAATGAGGGAAGGGTGAAACGAATGGAGAGGAAAAAAATGGAAGAAGTGACACGAATAAAATGGGAAAATTGGTGGGAAAGAAGAAAATAGGTGAGTTTCTAAAGAGAGGGGGCGTTGTGAAGTGGAAGGAAGGACGGAAGGGAGGGAGGGGACCAGGGCAAGAAATGGAGTGTGTATGACGTGAGGAAAGGAGGGAGGTAGGAGGTGGAGGAGGAGGAGGGATGGTGATGGAACGAGGGAGAGGAGAAGAAGAGTGGGTGAGGATGAGAAGGAGGGAGGGAGGGAAAAGGGAGAAGCAAAGGATGTGGAAGAATGAGGGAGGGAAGAGGGAATAGGAGAGAGGAAGATAGATGAAGGAGGGAGGAGAAAAGAGGGAGAAAGAGAGAGTGAAGGAGATTGAAAGAATGTGAGGGATAGAGGGAGGGAGAGTAAAGGAATAAAAAGGGATGAGGGTGAAGGAAGGAAAGAGAGAAGATAAATGGAGGAGGAATGGCTAGGGAAGGCAAGGTAAATAATCCGGCAGACCAATTTGATTTTCCGCCTTGTTCCTATCATTCCTCTCCACTCTCACCCTTCTTCATATCTTCTCTCTCCACTCGCCTTTTCATCCTTATCTCCTCTCCCCACCTTCCTCCTCCACTCTCTCTCTCTCTCTCTCTCTCTCTCTCTCTATATATATATATATATATATATATATATATATATATATATATATATATATATATATATATATATATATATATATATATATATATATATATATATATATATATATATATATATATATATACTGTTTTCTTTCTTCATTTTCCCTTCCTATCTCCCCCCTACCTCCTGTGACTCTCCTCTCTTTCTATAACATTCTTTCACATCCCAACTTGTCCAATCGTCCACCACCATCTACAAATTCCACTAACAACAACAACACCACTATTACCACCACCACCAACCCCACCTCCACCCACCACCAACACCACCATACTACCACCATCTCTTTTCCTCTTCTTTCCCTCCCAACTCATCCTATCTCATTTCATCTTTTTCATTCCCATCCTTTCTTCCCATTCCTCTATTATCCTTTCCCTTCCCATGCACATCCCATTCCATCTCATCCTTTCCCTTTCCATCTTTTCCTCCCCTTCTCATTTCACCATATCTCTTCCATTCGTTACTTCCCCATATTATCCCCTTCCTTCCCCCATCTTCCCCTTCCATTCCCAACCCATTTAACCCCTTTCCCCCATCTTTCCCCTTCCCTCCCCCCATCTTTTAATTCCCTTTCCACCCATTTCTCCCCTTCCCCATCTTTTCCTTTCCTCTTCCCATCTATTTTCCCTTTCCATCTTTCCCCTTCCCTTCCCAACCATATATCCCCTTCCCCATCTTTCCCCTTACCTTCCCAACCATTTATCCCCTTTCCCCATCTTTCCTTTCCCTCCCCCATCTTTTAATTTCCCTTTCCACCATTTCTCCCCCTTCCTCATCTTTCCCCTTCCCTTCCCCCATCTTTTCCTTTCCCTTCCCACCGTGCCCCAAAGACGTGTTGGCAGTGGTGGTGGGTTCCTTCCATCTTTATGTTAACCGTGCGTGTGTAATCAGACGGAGTAACAGCTTTGTATCACGTCTCCTTCACCCACCATTATGGCTCTCCCTCCCTCCCCTCACCCTTCCCTTCCCTTCCTTCACTCTCTACCTGCTTCCGTTCCTCCCTCCCTCCCACTTCCCTCTCTCTCTCTACCTGCTTTCGTTCCTCCCTCCCTCCTTCCCCTCACCTTTCCCTTCCCCCTCTCTACCTGCTTCCGTTCCTCCTACCCTTCCCTCCCTCCCCTCACACTTCCTTCCCTTCCCTCTCTACCTGCTTCCGTTCCTCCTTCCTCCATGCTTACGTGTTGTCTGACTTGGCTCTGTT
>JAWQEG010008386.1:20000-23145 GCA_033782935.1 Petrolisthes cinctipes | reverse complement strand
CTTGAAGATTGGAGTCACCTCTGCCTCACGCCAGTCTCTAGGAACGCATCCAGTCTGGATTACCATGTTGAAGACCATGCACAGGTGCCGTGATACTTCACCATGCACTTCTTTCAACACTCTAGGTAAGAACCCATCCGGACCGGGGGACTTGTTTGCTTTTAATTCGATTATTTTTCTCTCGATTTCTTCTTGGGTGAAGACCATTGACTCCAACTTCTCACTGAAGGAGTCCAAAGGTTCGGGAATGGGACCACTCTCCTCAGAGAACACTGAAGAGAAATACTCATTTAAGAGGTTAGCATTTTCTGCATCAGAGTGCATCAATGCTCCATCCTCATTCACCAAGGGACCGATCCTGCGTCGGATTGGTTTACGGCCATTCACATAACTGAAAAACTCCTTGGGGTTCTCTTTGCAGAGTCTAGCCACACGGACCTCCTCAGCACGCTTAGCCGCCCTTATTTTGGACTTCACGTTTCGATTCAGTCTTCTATGACCGTCAAAGTCCCCAGATGCCTTCGCTCGACGATACGCAGTTCTCCTCTCCCTTAGTAGGTTACGGATTTCCCGATTAAATCACTTAGGTTGAATGAACTTCTGACCTGTTCCCTTCAGAGGAATAAAGCGCGACTGAAGTTCCATGAAGGAAGACAAGAATGACCTCCACAGATCATCAGCACTCTCTCCCTCTTCTAGTTCCATTTCAGCAACGCTTTCACGAAGACCTGCAAAGTTCGCTCTCCCCATGTCTAATTTTCTATGCACCGGGGTCACGGACTCCATATTAGGGACTTTAACTGAAAATCTTATAAGCTTGTGGTCGCTTCCACCTATTTCTTCGTTTACAGAGAGGTCTTGAATGATGTCATCCTCTGAGGTGAGGACCAAGTCGAGTATGTTAGCACCTCTTGTTGGCTCCCTTACTCATTGAGTGAGGAATTCATCATTTACAAACTCCAAGAGTGGTGTGTTCTCGGCAGAGGGCTCTCTGGTTTCCCAGTCAACATGTGTGTTGAAGTCCCCCATAAGGATGCACACCCTGCCGTCCACTAGTTCACCCAGCAACTGGTATAGGTCCCTGTCCATCTCATTGAGTTGTCCAGGGGGTCTATAAAGCAGCAGGGTTCTGTATTTTGCAGTGCCTATTTCTAGGTCAACTCCAAGGAGCTCGTGGTTCGATGTGATGTTGCAGGTCATCAATTTGATGGAGTTCTTTACATACAACAGCACACCACCCCCCCCTCTGTCCTCTCTATCTTTGTGGAAGAGTTGGTAGCCTGGAATCACGAATTCCCCTTCAAGATCTCTGTCTGAGGTTCTCAACCATGACTCCGTTATGGCCACCATCTCGGGTTCCTCTGTCGCAACGAGGGCCCGCAGTTCCAAAAACTTGTTTCGGATGGACCTGGCGTTGAACAATAGAACCTTCAGGGAACCCCCAACTGCAGGGCTCCCTAGACTCCTCCGTTTCCCGGTTTGGTCATTGTCTTGGTAGTGCTGGGGATATCCTTCTTCAGGATCTCAGCGAATGTCTTCTCTGGGGTCACTCTAGCATAGCGATGAGGGCTCTCCTCCACGCTCGGTCGAGTGCTCCTGAGACATCGTCGGACGGCGTCTTCCATTAATTTGGAAAGCACTTCTTTCCCCTTTAGTGAGAGATGTGTGCCATCCCTCTGGTAGAGGTCGTCTCTACCAAAGAGTGAGGTGTAGGGGTCCACAAAGAACACCCCCTCGGCAGTACACAAATCAGCCAGGCGCTGATTTACTGCAATGTTCTTTGACAGAGCAGTCCCTAAAGGGCCTCTCCTTGGGAGTATGCCAACAACTACCCTTCTGCGGGTTTTTAACCCACAGTCATCTACTGCACCGAGCACATCCGAGAGGACTCCTTCGGTCATGCCTACTCTACCATTTCTCAGGTAGATGTCATTACCACTCACCATGAGTGCAATGACAGCAGATCTGGACGTTTGGATCCTCTCAGCTTCCTTTCGGAGGTCAGCATTGCCACAACCTGGCAAACAATTCACCTTCACAGAAGAGTGAAGGCGATCTGCCATTAGGGGTTGCAGCCCTCGTGCCTGGGAATCACCTACAATGTGTATATCCACAGGCCTCTCCTTGGTAGGAGCACGAGATGCCTTGTGAGGAACCCGAGAGTGTTTTGAATTCCTGCCGGGCTCGTCACTTCCTCCAGGTTGCTTCTTCTTCTTCTTTTTCTTCTTCATTTTCTTTTCCTTCTTATGTGATTCCTCACTTTCTTCTAATCCCTCCTCAACTGTCTTCTTGGGGTTTTCTCCCTTCTCCATATTCCCCTCCTCTTTTTCATCACACTTTTCTGCAGTATCTTTTCCTTCTGCAGTCTCTTTTCCCTCTTCATTGCTGTTCTTGTTGTTGTTGTTGTTCTTCTTCTTGTTGTTCTTCTTGTTGTTCTTCTTATTCTTTACCGCCATGGTGGAGCTCTCCGGTGAAGAAGCTCCTTGGACTGCCTTGTCTCTCACATGGCAGTCACACCTCTGCGAGTCCATTCGGAGAACTTCCTCCTTTAGGGAGTTGTTCTCCTTCGTGAGCAGTGAGATGTGCTTCATCAACCTCTCCTCGAGTTTGCAAAAGTCGCAGACACTCGAGGAGTCTAGGTCGCTCGCACTCCTCCCGCTGAAGTCCTCACACCAGCGGTACACCTTGCATGCAGTACATGTAAATTTTCTTGCTGATGGACCAGTCATCTCGCTCTAATTCAATTTCAGACCAATAATATAAAAGAAAGGGTAGTGTGATTTGGTCTCGCATAAGTCTCATCCGCCTACTTCCAGAAGGTTTTCGGTCGTTCGGCCAACAGAAACCTTATGAGCCAAGCACACCAACCCTAAGGTCTCCCCTGGGTCGGACGGCCCCAATCGTGCCGCAGCTCCCAACTGAGCAGCACAAGAGTCCTAAGTAAATGGGACTCTGATTTTTCGACAGGGGTGCTTGAAGTGTAACCGTCGTCCTACTAATCCCTACTAATCCTCCATCCGCGGCCAAACTTAAAGCAAATAGTAAAACTAAATGTCCACGACTTAATCCGAGATCTTTTACTGGCCTGGCAGCCAGCGAGGCACGAAAGCTCTCTCACCAAAGAGCAGTCGAGCCTTTAGGCACC
>JAWQEG010008386.1:0-7500 GCA_033782935.1 Petrolisthes cinctipes | reverse complement strand
AGAAGAAACTTGTCAGACAATTGGAGAAAACCAACAATAAACTCTCCAAAGCTGAAATTGCCA
This sequence comes from Petrolisthes cinctipes, assembly GCA_033782935.1. Lineage (NCBI taxonomy): Eukaryota > Metazoa > Arthropoda > Malacostraca > Decapoda > Porcellanidae > Petrolisthes > Petrolisthes cinctipes. Next base: position 7,437 of record JAWQEG010008386.1, on the reverse strand, counting down.
TTTCCTTTAACCTCACTTGCCTCAAAGAAAATATCCTTTCTGGCTATACTAATGTAAAATTATACAATGAGGATGCCAGACACAGAAACAGTACCCTCCAGTTCAGGAGGAAACTGGTGGAAGAAGAAGTTGCTACAAAAAGAGAAGCAGCAACAAACCTAAAACAGGAGCTTGATGCCCTAACAGAAGAATGGAACAACATAGCCGTCCTTGACAACATTAAACTACAGATTAATGAACAACTCACCCTACTTAGCCACCAACACCGACGTGCCGCTGAAAACAATATATATATATATATATATATGGTGTCCCTCGACTTTCCTTTCCCGCTTTGTCAAATGATAGTAGATGTATTTCTAAGATAAAAATACTCTATAAACATACGTCTTCTGAGTTGTTGTTTGGCAGTTATGTTGAAATTAAATATGCGTGTACAAGGTGAGGTGGTAGGCAATGGTGGCTGTTGTACTCAGTGTTGACATACACTAGGCTCTTATTTTGGGGTATTTCAAGTTTTCTTTCTTATTACTTCCTCCATATCTCTGCCACCTTACAGCATCATAGTTTGTATACCAATAAATTGATGAACTGCAACAAATGCATAATAACCGTTTAAATTAGAAAGAAAACGTGAAATACCCCAAAATAAGAGCCTAGTGTATGGCAACACCGAGTACAACAGCCACCATTGCCTCCCACCTCACACCTCACCTTGTACACGCATTTTTAATTTCAACATAACTGCGAAACAACATCTCAGAAGACGTATGTTTATAGAGTATTTTTATCTTAGAAATACATCTACTATCATTTGACAAAGCGGGAAAGGAAAGTCGAGGGACACCCTGTATATTACTCTTTAAACTTTACTGTACCCTACACACTAAGAGTTTTCAACAGGACCCATTACTGTATGTAAGGTATTATGTTGTCATGTCATGTGGAGTTTACCAGGAGTTGTCATGGTAAAACAAAAAGTGTGTGTCCACATTGGTTAGTGTTAGTCAATGAGTCAATACACTGCCTTCACAACACAGCAGTAACCACTCTGTGTGTACACTTGCAATCCAAAATATGTATCCAGGCTTGCTTTGAATAGCCTGATTAAGCGAGTTCAAGCAAATATGAAACAGGATAAGCTTTGTAAATTGGTTCACTAGTATGTCAAATGATTCGAAACTTCAACAAGACCAGGATACAAAATTTGAATTGCGAGTGTACCTATCAAAGACAAAACTTGTGTTGTGAAAACTGGTGAAAATAAAGTTATGGTAGAGGGTTAACCATACTGGACACGAACATTACTGTGGTGGGGCTCTCATTAAGATTCACGAGTTATATCAAATCCTTGGACATGACAGCGACACGTCTTTTGTCTCTGATAGTAGAATGATGTTATTATTTTATATATAATTCACAAATGTGTTGTTGTTGTGATGGGAATCTTGGTACTCACGAGTTTTGTGAACCGGTGTGTGTTCGTGTGAAGAAAAACATTCACTGACATTGACTTTCGAAGCTTACAATTCAACTCGCGCCTTCAAAAACCCCTGGAGAGAGAGAGAGAGAGAGAGAGAGAGAGAGAGAGAGAGAGAGAGAGAGAGAGAGGCTGAAAACAAGTGAAAGTGTGCTTGGAAAGGGAAAAAAATATTGTTACAAGGTTAGCGACAGTAGCACTAGTGAGCGAGAGAGAAAGAGAAATAGTAAATAAAAATGTAGACGAAGTAAGAGAGAGAGAGAGAGAGAGAGAGAGAGAGAGAGAGAGAGAGAGAGAGAGAGAGAGAGAGAGGGAGAGTAAATAAAAATGCAGACGAAGTAAGATTGAATGAGAGGGAGGATGGGAGGGAGAGAGTGAAAAAAAGAAAGGTATCCATGAGAGAGAGAGAGAGAGAGAGAGAGAGAGAGAGAGAGAGAGAGAGGCGACAGGGAGAGGAAGGTGTGAATGACAGAGAGGAAAGTGGAAATGATAAGAGCGAAAGAAAATATTTCAGGGTACGAGAGAGAGAGAGAGAGAGAGAGAGAGAGAGAGAGAGAGAGAGACAGAGAGAGAGAGAGAGAGAGAGAGAGAGAGAGAGAGAGAGAGATCTGCTGTAAAACAAAAGTGCGAGAAATTGACGTGAAATACTGGGAGTTCTACTAAAGGGGACGGTGTGAAGAGAGAGAAAAAAAAATTGACACACACACACGCATACTGTACATACATAAATAGAGAGAGACACACACACACACAAACATACATACATACATAGAGAGACATGCACACACACTTACAGAGAGAGAGAGAGAGAGAGAGAGAGCGCTACACACACACACAAATAGAGAGAGTTACAAGGAGTTACAAGGAAAAGAAGTACCCTAGGGGACCTTACGATCCATACAAAGAGGGTACCTGTGGGTTTAGTTGCGCAAGTAAGCGACCGTCCTAGAATGTGTCATGTGAAACCATCAAGGAACACTCGCACAACGGCTTAAACACCTGGACGGTGATTTAAGACTTTGTCTAATCTGGACTTGAACTGATCCACAGAGTTGCTGTTGACTACATCAGCAGGAAGCGCGTTCCAAGTACCGCAGATGCTGTATGTAAAGAATTTACCACACAGATCACGGTTGTATCGCTTCAGTTCAAGTTTGTAGCCATGATTCCTGGTTGTGCCCTCACTGAGTTGGAAAATGTCCCTGTAGTCTACATTGTCAAAGCCTCGTAGTATTTTAAACACTTTGATAAGCTGACCACGCAGTCTCCGGGTTTCCAAAGAGAACAGGTCGAGTTCTACCAACCGATCTTCATAGCTCTTGTGTCTAAGAGAGGGTATAAGTTTGGTTGCCCTGGCTTGCACTCGTTCCAATCTCGCGATATCCTTTCAGTAAGAAGGACTCCAAAACTGGACTGCATACTCCAGGTGCGGTCGGACAAGGGAATTGTACAGACAAAGTACTATCTTCTTGTTCCGGTATCCAAACTGTCGCTTTGTGTACCCTAACATCCTTTGGGCTTTCTTCTCTCCCTCAATACACTGCTTTGAGAACTTGAGGTCGCTGGTGATAGTTACACCCAAGTCTTTCTCAGTATCAGTGCTTACGAGAGCATTGCTCTTAAGGTTATACTCTGTTCGGGGGTTTCTGTGGCCTATATGCATAACTTTGCATTTGTTCACGTTAAATGGCATTTGCCACGTGTCAGACCACTCCCCGATCTTCCTAAGATCTTCTTGTAAGCGGGTAGTATTTCCTTCTTTCGCGACATTCATACTAAGCTTAGTATCATTGGGCGAATTTGGAAATCTTGGCAACCATGTCACCATCCACGTCATTAACATAGATGATAAACAGTAGTGGTCCCAGAACAGAACCTTGGGGAACACCGCTAGTAACGGGCACCCACTCTGAAGCCTGTCCATTCACTACCACCCGCTGCCGACTGTCACTTAGCCAGTTCTCTATCCAATTTGCCACATTTCCGTCTATGCCCAGTGCACGCACTTTCCGAAGGAGGCGACGGTGGGGTACCTTATCAAAGGCTTTCTGAAAGTCTAAGTAGACAACATCGACCGCTTTATCCCGATCATGCTCACTGAAAACAAAATGGAAGAATTCCACCAGATTTGTGAGGCATGAACGGTGCTGCCGGAACCCATGCTGGGAACCCCTCAGTAGCAAATTTGATTCTAAGTGTGCCGTTATTTTGTCCACCATGATGCTCTCCATGAGTTTACAGACTATCGAGGTTAAACTGATGGGTCTGTAGTTTGATGGTTGGCTAGCATCTCCCTTCTTGAAGATAGGAGTCACCTCTGCTTCACGCCAGTCTCTAGGAACGCATCCAGTCTGGATTACCCTGTTGAAAACCATGCACAGGTGCCGTGATACTTCACCATGCACTTCTTTCAACACTCTAGGTAAGAACCCATCCGGACCGGGGGACTTGTTTGCCTTTAATTCGATTATTTTTCTCTCGATTTCTTCTTGGGTGAAGACCATTGACTCCAACTTCTCACTGAAGGAGTTCAAAGGTTCGGGAATGGGACCACTCTCCTCAGAGAACACTGAAGAGAAGTATTCATTTAAGAGGTTAGCATTTTCTGCATCGGAGTGCATCAATGCTCCATCCTCATTCACCAAGGGACCGATCCTGCGTCGGATTGGTTTACGGCCATTCACATAACTGAAAAACTCCTTGGGGTTCTCTTTGCAGAGTCTAGCCACACGGACCTCCTCAGCATGCTTAGCCCCCCTTATTTTGGACTTCACATTTCGATTCAGTCTTCTATGACCGTCAAAGCCCTCAGATGTCTTCGCTCGACGATACGCAGTTCTCCTCTCCCTTAGTAGGTTACGGATTTCCTGATTAAACCACTTTGGTTGAATGAACTTCTGACCTGTTCCCTTCAGAGGAATAAAGCACGACTGAAGCTCCATGAAGGAAGACAAGAATGACCTCCACAGATCATCAGCACTCTCTCCCTCCTCTAGATCCATTTCAGCAACGCCTTCACGAAGACCTGCAAAGTTCGCTCTCCCCATGTCTAATTTTCTATGCACCGGGGTCACGGTCTCCATATTAGGGACCTTAACTGAAAATCTTATAAGCTTGTGATCGCTTCCGCCTATTTCTTCGTTTACAGAGAGGTCTTGAATGATGTCATCCTCGGAGGTGAGGACCAAGTCGAGTATGTTAGCACCTCTTGTTGGCTCCCTTACCCATTGAGTGAGGAATTCATCATTTACAAACTCCAAGAGTTGTGTGTTCTCGGCAGAGGGCTCTCTGGTTTCCCAGTCAACATGTGTGTTGAAGTCTCCCATAAGGATGCACACCCTGCCGTCCACTAGTTCACCCAGCAACTGGTCATGCCTACTCTACCATTTCTCAGGTAGATGTCATTACCACTCACCATGAGTGCAATGACAGCAGATTTGGACGTTTGGATCCTCTCAGCTTCCTTTCGGAGGTCAGCATTGCCACAACCTGGCACACAATTCACCTTCAGAGAAGTGTGAAGGTGAGCTGCCATTAGGGGTTGCAGCCCTCGTGCCTGGGAATCACCTACAATGTGTATATTCACAGGCCTCTCCTTGGTAGGAGCACGAGATGCCTTGTGAGGAACCCGAGAGTGTTTTGAATTCCTGCCGGGCTCGTCACTTCCTCCAGGTTGCTTCTTCTTCATCTTCTTTTCCTTCTTCATTTTCTTTTCCTTCATTTTCTTTTCCTTCTTCCTTTTTGATTCCTCACTAGCCTCTAATCCCTCCTCAACTGTCTTCTTGGGCTTTTCTACCTTCTCCATATTCCCCTCCTCTTTTCCATCACACTTTTCTGCAGTCTCTTTTCCATTTTGCTTTTCCGCAGTCTCTGTTCCCTCTTTGTTCTTGTTATTCTTCTTCTTGTTGTTGTTCTTGTTCTTCACCGCCGTGGTGGAGCTCTCCGGTGAAGAAGCTCCTTGGACTGCCTCGTCTCTCACACGGCAGTCACACCTCTGGGAGTCCATTCAGAGAACTTCCTCCTTTAAGGAGTTGTTCTCCTTCGTGAGCAGTGCGATGTGCTTCATTAACCTCTCCTCGAGTTTGCAAAAGTCGCAGACACTCGAGGAGTCTAGGTCGCTCGCACTCCTCCCGCTGAAGTCCTCACACCAGCGGTACACCTTGCATGTAGTACATGTAAATTTTCTTGCTGATGGACCAGTCATCTCTCTCTAATTCAATATAAGACCAATAATACAAAAGAAAAGGTAATGTGATTTGGCACGAAAGCTCTCTCACCAAAGAGCAATCGAGCCTTTAGGCACCTAAGAACGGTCATAGGGAGCTGGTCAGGCTAATTAATCTAAGAGAATACCTACGGGGGTCCTGAGGCATCTCCATTACTCGTACCCCACACGCCTTAGATCCCTTCAATCTCAGCCCTTTCGAAACCTGTGAGCATTAAAAGGCGTTGTTTTAGGAGGTTCCAAAGCCTCCCTTCTCACACGGCATAAGGTAGCTGGTGACGTCCTTAACAATAAAAACTTATATCGAAAGTGATGAAGATTTTTTTTTTTTTTAAAGGACAGTTGAAGAGCAGTTGTGAAACTTAATATTAACAGAACCGAAAAAGACTAGTAGGGGGATGCTAGGAGATACACAAGAAGGGAAATGTGAAGATTTGATAACTCTTAGTCAGGATCCTAATAACGCTACCTTTCTGGCACGGGTAACCCAACTGGAATAAATGTCCCCAAGCATAGCTAGCAAAATTCAACCAGATCACACAAGCTTTCTCACCGACGGCAAGGTGGTTGGAGAGAGAGAGAGAGAGAGAGAGAGAGAGAGAGAGAGAGAGAGAGAGAGAGAGAGAGAGAGATTTTCTGGAGGAATGCATACAGAAAGGTAAACAAAGAGAGTGACAGACAGATTGACACACAAATAGACAAAGAGGCATATACGACAGACAGACAGATAAACAGACACACAAATAAAGATAGACAGACAGACTCACACACAAACAGGCACAGACAGACAAAAAGAAAGTGAGATCCAACCATTAAGAAGAATACTGAGTGTGTGTGTGTGAGAGAGAGAAAGAGAATCAGTGTGTGTGTGTGTGTGTGTGAGAGAGAGAGAGAGAGAGAGAGAGAGGAGAGAGAGAGAGAGAGAGAGAGAGAGAGAGAGAGGAGAGAGAGAGAGAGAGATGAGAGAGAGAGAGAGAGAGTGTGTGTGTGGTGTGCGTGAGAGAGTGTGTGTGTGTGTGGTGTGCGTGAGAGAGAGTGTGTGTGTGATAGTGTGTGTGTGTGTGTTTGTGTGTGTGAGGAGAGTGTGTGTGTTGTGTGTGTGTGTGTGAGAGAGAGAGAGGGAGTGTGTGTGTCGAAGCAATGTCACTACTGCTACTACTACTATTACTACTAATACTACGGTACAACATGACACTAGCCTACACCCTATTGACCACTTCCCAATCATCATCCCCCATCCCCCCTCAACATCACCTCCCTCCTAGTGTGACCTCTCCTGCATGCATCCGTCACCACTCATCTGTAACACACACACACTCACAGACACACACACATATATCTATAACACACACACACACACATATATCTATAACACACACACACACATTACATATCTATAGTACACACACACACACACACATATATATACCTGTAATACACACACACATCTGTAGAGAGAGAGAGAGAGAGAGAGAGAGAGAGAGAGAGAGAGAGAGAGACGAGAGAGAGAGAGAGAGAGAGATATCAAAGGAATAAAAATACAGAAGAAATTAATGAATAACAAAATAGAGAGAGCAGAGCGAGAGAGAGAGAGAGAGAGAGAGAGAGAGAGAGAGAGAGAGAGAGAGAGAGAGAGAGAGAGAGAGAGAGAGAGAGAGAGAGAGAATGATAACAAGTGGCAAAAATGCGTGAAGAGTGAATGAGAGGATTGAAGAAAAGGAGGAGGAGGAGA
>JAWQEG010008385.1:0-12500 GCA_033782935.1 Petrolisthes cinctipes | reverse complement strand
AATTTATCAACCACAAAAATTAATAAACGAATAAATAAATGACTCACTTGTGTTCCTTTATTTATTACTATTTATATATTTATTACAATTTATTTACTACAATTTATTAACTACAATTTATTAACTACAGTATTTATTCTTGACAATTTATTTACTATTATTAAAATTTATTTACTACAATTTATTTACTACAATTTATTTACTACTATTAATTTATTACAATTTATTTACTACAATTAATAAAAAAAAAAATTGCCTGCTATTTATTTATTTATAACAATTTATTAACAAAAATAAAAAAAAAAATAAACGATAAATTCTCAATGACTCACTTGTGTTCCTTTATTTACTACAATTTATTTATTTATTAACAAAAATAATAAAAAAATAAATTAACGATAAAAATAAATAACTCACTTGTGTTCCTTTTTGTTGGGGACGTCCCTATCATATACCCGTGCCAACCATGGGAACAGTACCACACCACGGTAACCAAACACCCGATGCATGAAGAGTTGACCCGTCTCATACTGACCTGTCAACTTGGCAACCTCAAACTTACCAACCTCTGCCAACCTGTAATTACTGAAGGAAAAATATGTTAATAATAATGATAATAATAATAATGATAATACATATGAATAATAATAATAATAATAATAATAATAATAATAATAATAATAATAATAATGATAATAATAATAATGATAATAATAATAGTATAATAATAATAATAGTATAAATAATAATAACAATAATAATAATAATAATAATAATAAAACCAATAATAATAATGATGATAATGATGGTAATAATAATAATAATAATAACCTGTAATTACTGAAGGATTAAATATATATGTTAATAATAATACAATTGAATATAATAATAATAATAATAAAAATATATATAATAATAATAATAATTTGGGTTGGTTTGGTTAGGTTAGGTTAGGTATGGTACAGTTAGGTTAGGTTAGGCTAGATTAGGTTAGGTTAGGTTAGGCTAGATTAGGTTAGGTTAGGTTAGGCTAGATAAGGTTAGGTTAGGTTAGGTTAGGTTAGGTTAGGTTAGGTTAGGTTAGGTTAGGCTAGGTTAGGTCAGGTCAGGTCAGGTCAGGTTAGGTTAGGTAAGGTTAGCTTAGGTTAGGTTAGGTTAGGTTAGGATAGTACAGTTACCCTCAGATGAATCAAGGCCACCTCCTACATCAATAAGTTTATTTTGCAAGATATTCATTGCAGAAAATTTAAATCTGCATATTGACAACTTATTATTATTATTATTTTTTTTTTTTTTCTATACCTCAACTTATCAATGAGTTTTTTTTTCACCCGAGCAGACGACTAAATTTCCGTCCGGGTTATATATTTAACCACTGATACCAGATAAAAAAAAAGTATGTTTGTGTATGTTTGTGTATCCAGTTATCTGATGTCAACTGTACAGACGACAGCATTAATTCGCGTCCATTTTATATATTTAATAATGCTAATATCTTGTGTAATTACCTATATCCATTTTTACTACTACAATAACAACAATACACAACTCTCTCTCTCTCTCTCTCTCTCTACATCAACTCACAACTCTCTCTCTCTACAAGAACTCACAACTCTCTCTCTCTCTCTACAACAAGAACTCACAACTTTCTCTCTCTCTCTCTCTACAACAACAACACACAACTCTCTCTCTCTCTCCAACAACAACACACAACTCTCTCTCTCTCTCTACAACAACAACACACAACTCTCTCTCTCTCTACAACGACAACACACAACTCTCTCTCTCTCTCTCTACAACAACTCACAACTCTCTCTCTCTCTCTCTACAACAACTCACAACTCTCTCTCTCTCTCTACAACACACAACTCCCTCTCTCTCTCTCTCTCTACAACAACAACACACAACTCACAACTCTCTCTCTCTCTCCTTCCTTTCCTCTCTCTCTCCCTCCCTCCCTATCCCGACAACATGTGTAATTTACCACAAGCGAAATTATGCTGTCGACTGTACGTTTAAACATTCACATCCTAGAAACTGTGAAAAAAAAAACTCTAGGAGAAAAAAAGAAGACTGTAAATATCAATTTAGTAAGAAATAATCATAATAATAATAATAATAATAATGATAATAATACAAATGAATATAATAATAATAATAATAACTTCTGTGACCTAACCTAACCTGGGACAAACTATTGTGACCTAACCTGGGACAAACTACTGTGACCTAACCTAACCTAACCTAGACCAGGACAAACTACTGTTACTTGTTACTTGTTGTTGGATATTCTATGCCCCACTCCACCAACAGATGGTACTCCACAGGGCCTCTCTCAATATTACTAAACATTATAACCACTTGTAATATTCATATCATCCGTGTCGTAACATTCAGCCAACAGATGTGTTTTCAGTCTTTTCTTAAAAATGGTGCAATTTTCACTGTTCCGGACATCTAATGGCAATCCATTAAAGAGCCTTATTGGTGCACACCTTTCAAACACTGTGAAACCCATTGTTAGAATACTCCTTGGTTCATTTAACCTGTATTGTTCATCACTATGCCTGAGTTCCATTGAGGTATTTACTTGAAAACCTCTTAAAAGATTCATCAAGTACTCCGGTTTTCCAAATTTTAATGCTGTGACCTGACCTAATTTGACCTGGGATAAACTACTGAGACCTAACCTGACCTAACCTGAACAAACTACTGTGACCTGACCTGGTTAAATCAAACCTGGTCAAAATACACAACCCTGTGAAATAATAATACTAATAATATAAATAATAATAATAATAATAATAACAATAATACTAATAATATAAATAATAATAATAATAAAAACAATAACAATATAATAATAATAGTAATAACAACAACAATAATAATAATATAAATAATAATAATAACAATATAATAATAATAATAATAATAACAATATAATAATAATAACAATAATAACAATAATAACAATAATAATAATAATAATAATAATAACCGTATTATAGATTCCTTAGTGACAAGAAGATAAGAGGAAGATACACACACACATACATACACACACACACATAAAAACATACATACATACACAGTCATGCTTGCTTGCCAAAAAAAAACACAGGGTACAATTAGATGATTATTATTGTTATTATTATTATTATTAGTTGTTTTTATTATTATTATTGTTGTTATTATTATTTTTTATTATTATTGTTTTTATTATTATTATTATTATTATTGTTATTGTTTTTTATTATTATTATTGTTTTTATTATTATTGTTGTTACGGTATTATTGTCATTATTATTATTGTCATCATTATTATTGTCAACATTATTATTATTATTATTATTATTATTACGTGTAAATTTAAACATACCAATATATTTTTTAACTCACCCAGGATATAACAAACACACACACATACAAAATAAATAACAAATAAATAAATAAACAAACAAAATAATTAAACTATTTAATTATAAATAAATTAACGATGACAAGAATCACAACCACAACCACGATGTTATAACACTAACAAAATAAAATCAACTTATAAATACAACAACAAAAACAATAATATATAACTTACCTAGTGTAGTTCCTTCTTGGTATAAATGATAAATGATTAATAATATTCTTTTTACGATGAGGGGATAAAAGATATAGTGAAATTCTGGTGTATAGTGATGATGATGATGATGAGTACACCATCCTCCTTCCTTCTCCGGCCACTCGTCGGCGGCGACTGCTGCTGCGGAGTTTTGTTTTCCTCTTTTATATATTTTTTGTTTATAATGTTGTTGTTGTTGGTGATGGTTGTGACGCTCGGGGAACTTCATATTTACAACGGTACCTTATTTTTTTTTGTGTAACTATAAGGCCATCATATTTATTATTCAAGAACGCTCTTTGTGGTGGTACGTACGATGGTGTGGTACTGGTACGATGGGGGATTCATATTTTCAATGGTACCTTTTTATTTATTTTTTTGTAACTATATTTTAGTAACTATTGTAACTATTATTTATTATTCAAGAACGTTTTTTTGTGGTGGTACGTACGATGGTGTGGCACTGGTACGATGGTGTGGTACTGGTACGACGGGGTGGAGGGGTGTTCATATTTACAACGGCACCTTATTTTATTTTGTGTGTGTAACTATAAGGCCATCATATTTATTATTCAAGAACGTTTTTTTGTGGTGGTACGTACGATGGTGTGATACTGGTACGATGGGGGTTTCATATTTACAACGGCACCTTTTTATTTTTATTTTTTTGTAACTATATTTTAGTAACTATTGTAACTATTATTTATTATTCAAGAACGTTTTTATGTGGTGGTACGTACGATGGTGTGGCACTGGTACGATGGTGTGGTACTGGTACGACGGGGGGGTTCATATTTACAACGGCACATTTTTTTTTTTTGTAACTATAAGGCCATCATCATATTTATTATTCAAGAACGTTTTTTTTGTGGTGGTACGTACGATGGTGTGGCACTGGTACGATGGTGTGGTACTGGTACGACGGGGGGGTTCATATTTACAACGGCACCATCTTTTTTTTTTTTTTTAACTATAAGGCCATCATCTTATTTATTATTCAAGAACGTTTTTTGTGGTGGTACGTACGATGGTGTGGTATCATTATCTAACTGTTGGATAGATTTTGTGAATATGGATACTCAGCTTTTGGAAAATAATGAAGCCTTACAAGTGTGGTTGGTTAGGAAGCTTACAAACCAAAACCACTGTGGAATCTGCTCATAGAGTTCTTATTAATTAAAATTGAAATATCTAGCAAAGAATATATTTCCACAAGATAATTCCACTGAGTATTGATAAAGGAAACCGAACCCTACCTAACCGAACATAATCTAATTTAATTAAGGTCTCCATAGATTATCATTCATGCCTCTCACACACACACACTCTTTCTCTCTCTGTCTGTCTGTCAATATGTCTCTCTCTCAAATCCTACCTTCACACACACACTCAATCTTTCTCTCTCTCTCACACACTCTCACACTCGCACACTCTCTCTCACACACACACACACTTTAATTCACTCATCCTGCCTTCTTTCACACACACAAACACACACACTCTCTCTCTCCTTCCCTCACTCTTTCTCTCTCTGTCTGTCTATCTGTCAATCTTTCTCTCTCAAATCCTACCTTCACACACACACTCAATCTTTCTCTCTCTCACACACTCTCACTCTCGCACACTCTCTCTCTCTCACACACACACTTTAATTCACTCATCCTGCCTTCTTTCACACACACACACACACACACACACACACTCTCTCTCTCTCTCTCTCCTTCCCTCTCTGTCTGTCTATCTGTCAATCTTTCTCTCTCAAATCCTACCTTCACACACACACTCAATCTTTCTCTCTCTCAAATCCTACCTTCACACGCACACTCAATCTTTCTCTCTCTCACACACTCTCACTCTCGCACACACACTCAATCTTTCTCTCTCTCAAATCCTACCTTCACACACACACTCAATCTTTCTCTCTCTCAAATCCTACCTTCACACGCACACTCAATCTTTCTCTCTCTCTCAAATCCTACCTTCACACGCACACTCAATCTTTCTCTCTCTCAAATCCTACCTTCACACACACACACTCAGTCTTTCTCTCTCTCAAATCCTACCTTCACACGCACACTCAATCTTTCTCTCTCTCAAATCCTACCTTCACACACACACTCAATCTTTCTCTCTCTCAAATCCTACCTTCACACGCACACTCAATCTTTCTCTCTCTCAAATCCTACCTTCACACGCACACTCAATCTTTCTCTCTCTCAAATCCTACCTTCACACGCACACTCAATCTTTCTCTCTCTCAAATCCTACCTTCACACACACACTCAATCTTTCTCTCTCTCTCACACACTCTCACTCTCGCACACTCTCTCTCTCTCTCACACACACACACACTTTAATTCACTCATCCTGCCTTCTTTCACACACACACACACACACACACACACTAGTATAATGTCTATGGAGGCCTTTAGCTAAATATAATAATAATAATACACAAAAGTAGTAATAAAATAATAAATAATAATATAAAAATAAATAAAAATAGTAACAAAATAAATATAATAATAATAAATAATAACAATAATAATAAGAATAATGACAATAATAATAAGAATAATAACAATAAGAATAAAAATAATGACAATAATAATAAAAATAACAATAATAATAAAAATAATGACAATAATAATAAAAATAATGACAATAATAATAGAAATAATAACAATAATAATAAAAATAATGACAATAATAATAAAAATAATGATAATAATAATAAAAATAATGACAACAATAACAATAAAAATAAAAAAATAATAAAACAACAACGACGACACCCGAGCAAAAATGTAAACAACAATAAAAATAAATAATAATAATAAAAATAATAATAAAACAACAACGACGACACCCGAGCAAAAAGGTAAACAACAAAGATGGCGGCGCTCTCTCTGGCCAGGAGGATCTCAGCCGGGTTGTTGAGGAGGAATAACGATGTATTTAATAAGTTTCCTTTATTGAGACAGTGTTCCATCGCTCACACACTCAAAGTTCGAGATGATATACAAAAGAAAAGGTCAGCAGCACTTCTGGGAGGAGGTCAGAAGAGGATACAAGGTCAACATAAGAAGGTGTGTATGTAGGGATTTTTTTTTTTTTTTTTTCGTTTTTATTTTATTCTATTTTTTGTTTTGTTTTTTGCAAATATTCTATGTACTAATAATAATATGTGTAATTTCTGGTTAACTTACAGCCAGAGAGAAGGAGTGAGAGGGAGAATGTATGTGCGTGTGTGTGTGTGTGTGAGAGAAAAAGAGAGAATTTGTGAGAGACGGTAAATATTGAATGAATTACCGTTGTTGCGTACGGTTTTTCTACCTTCATTACCCACTTATTTAGACCATTCTAAGACTATTTTCTTCTATGGCATTTCCTCTGCAAATGCCCCTGACCTGACCTTACCTGACCCCACCTAACCTAACCTAGACCGCATCAGACTACCGTGACCTACCCTGGGCAAACTACCGGGAAATAACCGTGATAAAGTACAGGAAATGACCGGGGCAAAGTACTGGGACCTAGCCGGATCTGGCAACACTGCTACAAAACGGTAATTCTTTCAATGCGTGTGTGTGAGAGAGAATTAGGGAGAGTGGCGCTTGAATATAATAATAATATCAATAATAATAATATGTATAATTGCAGGGTAAACTAACAGCCAGGGAGAGAGTTGAACTTCTATGTGACTCAGGAAGCTTTGTGGAGTTTGACATGTTTGCTGAACACACCTGTACTGACTTTGGTATGGAGAAACAGAAGGTAAGGAAAGGTTATTTAAGAGGGTTAGGGGGGTGCAGGAATAGGGGGGTGTGGGAGTAAGGGGACAAGCTTGGGGGGGAGGGGGACAGGCTTATGGGGGGTTTTGGGGTGTGTGGGAATAGGGGGACAGGCTTGGGGTGGGGTTAGGGGGTGCGGGAATGGTTGGACGGGTTTAGGGGGGGTGCAGAAGTAGGGGGACAAGCTTGGGGGGGGGGGGACAGGCTTGGGAGGGGGGTTTTGGGGGGTGCGGGAATGGTGGGGGGGTTTTGGAGGTGCGGGAATATGGGGCAGGCTTGGGGTGGGGGGTGAGAATAGGGGGACGGGTTTAGGGGGGTGCGGGAATATGGGGACAGTTTTGGGGGTGTGTGGGAGTAAGGGGGCAGGCTTGGGGGGGTTTAGGGGGGACAGGCTTTGTGGAGTTTGACATGTTTGCTGAACACACCTGTACTGACTTTGGTATGGAGAAACAGAAGGTAAGGAAAAAGGGGGTTAGGGGGGTGCGGGAGTAAGGGGCAGGCTTGGGGGGGTTTTGGGGTGTGTGGGAAAAGGGGGACAGGCTTGGGGAGGGGGGTTAGGGGGACGGGTTGGTAAATATTGAAAGAATTACCGTTATTGCGTACGGTTTTTCTACCTTCATTACCCACTTATTTACACCATTCTAAGACTATTTTTTTCTATGGCATTTCCTCCGCATTTCCAAGATAGGTCATATTCAAATGGGGCATTTCGAAATTAGCCTGACCTTACCTAACCTAACCTAGACCGCATCAGACTACCGGGACCTAACCTGGGCAAACTACCGGGACCTAACCGTGGTAAAGTACAGGAAATGACCAAGGCAAAATACTGGGACCTAGCCGGATCTGGCAACACTGCTACAAAACGGTAATTCTTTCAATAAATACCTTAAACACTATAATCACTTGCAATACTCATATCATCCGTGTCGTAACACTCAGACAACAGATGTGTTTTCAGTCTTTTCTTAAAAACGGTGCAATTTTCACTACACGGGACATCTAATGGCAATCCAATCGGAAGTCGTGACGTGTGTGTGTGTGTGTGTGTGAGTAGCAGTTGACCTGGGCCACGGTAACGAGCTTGATGAAGCCTATGTCCAGTGTCGAAAGATAAAAAAAAAAAAAAAAAAAAAAAAAAAAATAATTAAAGAGCCTTATTGGTGCACACATTTCAAACACTCTGAAACCCATTGTCACATTACTCCTTGGTTCATTTAACCTGTATTTAAGGTCAAACACTGAATATTTATTAGTAATTTATTTATTTATTTATTTGAAGGAGTTGATTATCAGTATTACCAACACAAATCGTCCTTCTTTTAATTAACGCAAACCTACCGTACCCTTCTTTGCAGTATTACCAACAATTACTTTCCCCTTCTTTGCAGTATTACCAACACAAACCTACCCTTCTTTTAATTAACACAAACCTAGCTATCCTTCTTTGCAGTATTACCAACACAAACCTAACCTTCTTACCCTTCTTTGCAGTAATACCAACACACACCTACCCTTTCTTTTTAATTAACAGTATTACCAACACAAACCTTCCCTTCTTTCCACTATTACCAACACAAATCGTCCTTCTTTTAATTAACACTTACTTTTCCTTCTTCGCAGTATTACCAACACAAACCAACCTACCTACCCTTTCTTTTTAATTAACAGTACCCTGGAGATTCTGTGGTGACTGGACACGGTTACATACACGGCCGTTTGGTGTATGTTTTCAGTCAGGACTTCACTGTGTTTGGGGGATCACTCTCATCAATACACGCCAAGAAGATTTGTAAGGTTAGTAGCAGTTGTAGCTGTAATTTTTGTATCTCTCTCTCTCTATCTATCTATTCTCTTTCTCTCTCTGTGTTTCTCTCTCTCTCTCTCTGTGTTTCTCTCTCTCCCTCTCTCTCTATCTGTGTCTGTTGTCTATCTATCTATCTATCTATCTATCTCTGTGTCTATCTGTCTGTGTCTCTATCTGTCTGTGTCTCTCTCTCTCTCTCTCTCATCCATACACGCCAAGAAAATTTGTAAGGTTAGTAGTGGATGTACCTGTAATTTTTGTATCTCTCTCTCTCTCTCTCTCTCCTCTCTCTCTCTCTCTGTCTCTCTCTCTCTCTCTCTCTCTCTCTGTCTCTCTCTCTCTCTCTATCTGTTGTCTGTCTATCTATCTATCTATCTGTCTGTCTGTCTATCTATCTATCTATCTATCTATCTTCCTATCTCTCTCTCTCTCTCTTCACTGTGTTTGGGGGGATCACTCTCATCCATACACGCCAAGAAAATTTGTAAGGTTAGTAGTAGTTGTAGCTGTAATTTTTGTATCTTTCTCTCTCTATCTATTCTCTTTCTCTCTCTCTCTTTCACTCTCATCCATACACGCCAAGAAAATTTGTAAGGTTAGTAGTTAATGTACCTGTAATTTTTGTTATCTCTCTCTGTTTCTCTCTGTCTATCTGTCTCTTTCTCTCTGTCTGTGTGTTCTCTCTCTCTCTATCTGTCTCTCTCTGTGTCTGTTGTCTATCTCTCTCTCTCTCTCTCTCTCTCTCTCTCTCTCTCTCTCTCTCTCTCTCTCTCTCTCTGTCTCTCTGTCTCTCTGTCTATCTGTCTATCTGTTGTCTGTCTGTTTCTATCTATCTATCTATATATCTATCTATCTATCTGTCTGTCTGTGTTTCCTATCTATCTATCTATTCTCTCTCTCTCTCTCTCTATCTATCTATCTATCTATCTGTAATGTTTGTATCTCTCTCTCTGTGTCTCTATCTATCTATCTATCTTCCTATCTCTCTCTCTCTCTATCTATCTATTCTCTTTCTCTCTCTGTGTTTCTCTCTCTCTCTCTCTCGATAGTCTGTAAACTCATGGAGAGCATCATGGTGGACAAAATAACAGCACACTTAGAATCAAATTTGCTACTGAGGGGTTCCAGCATGGGTTCCGGCAGCACCGGTCCATGCCTCACAAATCTGGTGGAATTCTTCCATTTTGTTTTCAGTGAGCATGATCGGGATAAAGCGGTCGATGTTGTCTACTTAGACTTTCAGAAAGCCTTTGATAAGGTACCCCACCGCCGCCTCCTTCGGAAAGTGCGTGCACTGGGCATAGACGGAAATGTGGCAAATTGGATAGAGAACTGGCTAAGTGACAGACGGCAGCGGGTGGTAGTGAATGGACAGGCTTCAGAGTGGGTGCCCGTTACTAGCGGTGTTCCCCAAGGTTCTGTTCTGGGACCACTACTGTTTATCATCTATGTTAATGACGTGGATGGTGACATGGTTGCCAAGATTTCCAAATTCGCCGATGATACTAAGCTTGGTATGAATGTCGCGAAAGAAGGAAATTACTACCCGCTTACAAGAAGATCTAGGAAGATCGGGGAGTGGTCTGACACGTGGCAAATGCCATTTAACGTGAACAAATGCAAAGTTATGCATATAGGCCACAGAAACCCCCGAACAGAGGTATAACCTTAAGGGCAATGCTCTCGTAAGCACTGATACTGAGAAAGACTTGGGTGTAACTATCACCAGCGACCCTCAAGTTCTCAAAGCAGTGTATTGAGGCTGAGAAGAAAGCCCAAAGGATGTTAGGGTACATAAAGCGACAGTTTGGATACCGGAACAAGGAGATAGTACTTTGTCTGTACAATTCCCTTGTCCGACCGCACCTGGAGTATGCAGTCCAGTTTTGGAGTCCTTCTTACCGGAAGGATATCGCTAGATTGGAACGAGTGCAAGCCAGGGCAACCAAACTTATACCCTCTCTTAGACACAAGAGCTATAAAGAGCGGTTGGTAGAACTCGATCTGTTCTCTTTGGAAACCCGGAGACTGCGTGGTCAGCTTATCGAAGTGTTTAAAATACTACGAGGCTTTGACAATGTAGACTACAGGGACATTTTCCAACTCAGTGAGGGCACAACCAGGAATCATGGCTACAAACTTGAACTGAAGCGATACAACCGTGATCTGTGTGGTAAGTTCTTTACATACAGCATCTGCGGTACTTGGAACGCGCTTCCTGCTGATGTAGTCAACAGCAACTCTGTGGATCAGTTCAAGTCCAGATTAGACAAAGCCTTAAACCACCGTCTAGGTGTTTTAAGCCGTTGTGCGAGTGTTCCTTGATGGTTTCACATGACACATTCGAGGACGGTCGCCTACTTGCGCAACTAAACCCACAGGTACCCTCTTTGTATGGATCGTAAGGTCCCCTAGGGTACTTCTTTTCCTTGTAACTCCTTGTAACTCTCTCTCTCTCTCTCTCTCTCTCTCTCTCTCTCTCTTCTCTCTCTCCTCTCTCTCTCTCTCTCTCTCTCGTCTCTCTCTCTCTCTCTCTCTCTCTCTCTCTCTCTCTCATCCATACACGCCAAGAAGATATGTAAAGTTAGTAGTTGATGTAGCTGTAATTTTTGTATCTCTCTCTGTGTCTGTCTATCTGTCTCTCTCTCTCTCTCTCTCTCTGTGTCTATCTGTCTGTTTCTCTCTCTGTCTATCTATCTATTCTCTCTCTCTGAAGATGTGTAAGGTTAGTTGCTGATGTTGTACTGTAATGTTTGTATCTCTCTCTGTGTCTGTGTGTTGTCTGTTTCTCTGTTGCTATCTGTTGTCTATCTATCTCTCTGTTGTCTCTCTCTCTCTCTCTCTCTCTCTCCCTCTCTCTCTCTCTCTCTCTCTATATATATATATATATATATATATATATATATATATATATATATTCCCTTTTTTCCTTCTCCCTGTCTCTCCTTTCCTTCTATCCCCTTCCCCTCTCATCCCCTCCCCCCCCAAAAAAAAACCTCACTCACTCTCCCTCTCCCTTAATCTCACCACACAGATAATGGACCAAGCCATGTTAGTAGGTGCCCCAGTCATTGGTGTTAATGATTCTGGTGGTGCCAGGATACAGGAAGGTGTTGAGTCCTTGGCCGGGTACGCTGACATCTTCCAACGCAACGTTATGTCCTCGGGGGTCCGTGCCACAGGTGAGTGTGTGTGTATATTTTTTGTGTGTGTGTGTAATTTTTTTTTTTTTTTTTTTGTGTGTCTGTGTAGATTTTTTTTTTTTTTGTATGTGTGTGTGTGT
>JAWQEG010008384.1:0-22995 GCA_033782935.1 Petrolisthes cinctipes | reverse complement strand
CTCCGTCTCCTCCTATCTTCTCCCTCCTTCTCCTCCTCCTCTTCCTCCTCTTATTCCTCCTCCTCCTCCTCCTCTGTCTCCTCCTAATCTTCTTCCTCCTCCTCCTCCTCATCATCATCATCATCATCATCAGTTTTCTCTTTCCTGGGTGAATGTGATAAAAACCTGGTCCGAGCGGTATAAAAAAAAAGAACACGAAGATAAAGAAGTAATAAAAAAGCGTCTTCTTGTGAATGGGAAATAAAAACAGACAAAGAAAACACAGAGGCATATCAGGAAAACATTCGTATAGCAACCAATCATTCCACTGTGACCGACTTACAACCAACCATCAATTTAATTATTCCTGTACACTCGTGATACATAATTTCTGACCAGAGTGTGAGGAGCAGAAAGCTTCGAATCGCCTGGTATATATTGCTCATTTCCCCACTCAGTACACCTATAGAGACTGAGTTCGAATGTAGGGTATGTGTGTGTGTGTGTGTGTGTGTGTCTGTGTGTGTGTGTGTGTGTGTGGTGCCTGCCGTTCGTCTCTGGTCAGGGATTACGTATCACGAGTGTACTGTGCATTCGCTGACTAAAAAAAGTTCTTCTGTGCCACCCGTCCATGCATAGGCCCTAAACAATAATTAATAAAAGGGGTGTTTTTGTTATTCTCTGTAAAACAAATAAATAAATAAAAAAAACACACACACACACACACACACACACACACACACACACACACACACACACACACACACACACACACACACACACACTGGAAGATTAGCTTCTCTCAAATGGTTCACTACTTTCATTTTTTACCTCGTGCAGGACTTTTGATCATGACTGTACAGTATATTGACGAATGTATAGTCGTAAAAAAAAAAAAAAAAAAAAAAAAGTATTGGAACCACCCTTACATTAATATTAAGTATAAGTATAAGTATAAGTATAGGTAAGTATAAGTATAATTTGCCGACTCTACCGTCACGAATATCACTACTGAAAATAATAACAGTTTAATCATACAACTCCCACCACGGGAAAACATTAATAAGGCACACACACACATACACACAATATAAATACAGATAATAGATGATGATTTACAGGTTAGAATCAGAGACTTGTTGTTGTGTAAGGTGATGTTGTATCGGTTACCGGGTTTAGGGAATGTGGCAGGTGTGTGTGTGTGTGTGTGTGTGTTAGCGGATATGATCGTGGGTACAAGGAAAACGGAGGGAGGGGAGGGGAGTAGTAGGGGTAGGGGGGGAGACAAGGGTAAGACAGTGGACATGGTAGTGAGTTGAAAAATGCTAGTGGGTATATTATAGGGGAGATGATAAGGAAAGGGGTGCAACAGAGGGTGGTGGTTGTGGGTTTATATATGCTTGTGGGTAGGGGAGTGAAGGTGAGGGGAAGGGGAGGGGGAGGGGAGAGGAGGGGAAGGGAAGGGGTACAACAGAGAGTGGTGGTTTTGGGTTTATGCATCCTTGTGGGTAGGGGAGTGAAGGGGAGGGGATAAGGAAAGGGGAACAACAGAGGGTGATGGTTGTGAGTTCATTATTATCTGCTTGTGGGTAGGGGAGAGGAGGGGGAAGGGAAGGGGTATAACAGAGAGTGGTGGTTGTGAGTTCATTATTATCTGCTTGTGGGTAGGGAAGGGAAGGGGAGGGGGAGGGGAGAGGAGGGGAAGGGAAGGGGTACAACAGCGGGTGGTGGTTGTGATGGTGGTTTGTTGGACACTGGGTGGGTTAAGGAGTGGGGGGGGGGACGGGACGGCCTTATAACGGGACAGGGACGTGGCCCACTTTGCTATGCCTTGGCTGCTACCACCTCACCCAACAAGTTCCCTTCCTCTACGTCTCACATTTGCTATTGTCTGTGTGAAGGCACGAGTTAAAAGGAAGCACCTATGATTGTCAAAGATGGTGGAGGGGATATTAATGATATAATTTCTGTAACTTATTTTCTACTTAATACTTAATACTTAATACTTATGCGCAGCTCGAGTTTGCTCAGTATGGGCAATTATTACAGTGCAAGTCTTTATATTAAAACAAAGTGAACACGAGAAATAGAAGTGACGTTGCCAAGTATTGTTCTTTCCTTCCTGAAGTTTGAGTCGCAATACCAGTTCTCTAAATACACTCGGGTAGTTTCTTATATACAGTGACAGTTTAATTATACATATAAAGATATAGTACAACACTATATCATTTTGCTAAAGCTTTATATGACAGATACTATTAACTTACTTACATAATTATAAAGATATAGTACCACGCTACATTATCAGTTTGCTAAAGCTTTATATGACAGATACTATTAACTTACTTGTGGTTGTAGGTCAGCTGGGTTGGTTGATCATGTTCTGCGAGTGTGGTCCAAGATGATACAAGTAAAAAACAAATATATAGATGATTATAATTGGCGGTATTGTATCATGGTGACGTGTTATTATAATGAGAACTACACCCAGTCCAACGGGATTATTTGGCAGTGAGAAGGAAGTATTCAGCTTTTTATATGAGCCATGGGTTCCTTATAAAAAAAAAAAAAAAAAAAAAAAAAAAAAAAAAAAAAAAAAACCACTGTTTAAGTAATTACATTTAGTCAGATTTCTTGTCTCACCATGTCATATGAATTTTTTTTTATCCACATGATTATTATTATTATTATTATTATTTAAGTTTTTTTGACCATTTGAAGACTTTCCCTGATTCATCTTCTCTTTCTCTGACTTTCCCGGACTTTCTTCTCAGTCAGTCAGTCATTCTCGACATTATTCCCTTTTCATTGTCCTTTAACATCACTTTATTCTTCTCAGTTCTCCTTAGTCAATCTCTACTTTTCTCCGATCGATCAACTTATTTTTTTCAGTCTTCATCAATTATCACCTTTTTCTTCTTCTTTCTGCTCTTCCTCTTCCTCTTCTTCTTCTTCTTCTTCATCTTCCTTTTCTTCTTCTTCTTCTTCTTCCTCCTCATCCCCTTCCTCTTCTTCTTTTTCATATCAGATTTTTCCTACTACATTCCCATCCCACCTATTCTGCATTCTGCTTCCCCACCTCACCCTGACCTTCTGACTACCCCTACCTACCTACCTACCTACCCCTGTTCTGAGCACCCCCCCCTGTGTCCCCCCTACCCCACCTACCCACCTACCTCCTGGCGAACAACTAGTTTTCCGACCTGGCTGCCCGCTCATACAGTTAAATAGTTCACTGACCTTTTCATTTAACGTCAAGAGACTTGAACACACACTCACACACACACACACACACACACACACACACTCATACACACACACACAACATATACGCTTTAGATAGATATGTCTTCCTTGTTGACGATTATGTAAAGTAGAAGAATAATGACTGCGTTTGGCAGGAAAGTCACTATAGGGAGAAGGAGAGAGAGAGAGAGAGAGAGAGAGAGAGAGAGAGAGAGAGAGAGAGAGAGAGAGAGAAAGAGAGAGAGAGAGAGAGAGAGGAAGAAGAGCGAACACGAAGAAAAAAGAAGTAAAGAGATCGACTCATATGTATTGCCCACCTCCGAGCAGGCAATATCTCCCTATGGGGTCTTCCTTACTGAGTTGAATGAGATGAATGATAATGGTATATATATATACATTGTGGTCCAACAGTAAGGTCAGGTCCCCGTTAGTTTATTCAGTGATGCAACGGGGATGTGTACAATGCAGTCTGAACAAAAAGCTGCTTCTTAATCAACCATAAATAAAGAAGAAGATGTGAAGACAAATGTGAACGGACGGGTGGGGGAGGTTTGGGTAAATAAGAATTGCGTTAATTAATGGGATATTTTTGGGCAGGGAACACAGATAAACATTCATTCGTAGTGTAAGCGCTGTTAGGTTACGTGAGAATCTATCTATAGCTTCCACATTCTCATGAATAAAAAATGTATTTGTTTGTTACAGATGGTTCGGGGTGAAGTACCAGGCGTGATGGCGTTGGGTGTGTTGGTGTTGACACTGGCTGGGGTGTCCTTGGCAGCGGTGCCGGGACCCAATGGTAAGTATTGTACTGATCCTTAACAGTCATCACCTTCAACCTAAATATCCATACTACATAGTTTATAATCATTGAAGTATTGGAGCACAATTAATATAATATTCTTCATAAATTCAGATACTTTTCTTTGTTCTTAAGAAGCACATTTTGCTCTATGATTGTGAAAACATTATAACATTCATTTAGCGACAGAGATAAGCTGTAATAAAGAAACCATAGGAACGGAAATCTTGTTGAGATTAACCATGATGCGTATCATGTGACATCATTGTTCTTTGTGTTTTCTAAAAGTTACGAAATGAAGGGCTATTGGTTAATCCAAAATGTCGGGATACAGTTTAGTCCTTCAAAATACAGATTGGGCATCTATTCTGAAGCACTTTGATGAATCAGTAAATCTTCAGTTTGTCGGCAACTGATGGTCCCTTAAACGAAACACATAAAAATATTTGTATGTTACCAGAATATGTTTATGGTGTTGTGTGTTGCGGAAATTTAAAAGTATTGTTCCTTCTCCAGACTTGCGTTATCCTGACTATATCGTGGAGCCTCGAGTGGACTGTCCAAGTGAGGGTGTCTTCCCTCACCCTAGAAATTGCAGCTGGTACTACAGGTGAGATACTGATGATCATTATAGCAAAACGAAACATTTATTACCAAAGGCTGTAAAATCTATGCGTTAGCACAAGCACTCACATTCTTGAATACTAAGTACTAATAAGCAGATACACTTATGGAAACATAGCCTTTCCAATCAAAGTATTCTCTCCACATATACTGTACTGTACGTGAGCTGAAGATTACATGTGCATTTAAATTGTATACTGTATACAGACTTAGATGTAAATATTTGGTGTGATTAGCCTTGATATTGTATTATCATAACCATGTTGAGGATATTATACCTGAGGGGGGTTGTAAAGGAACAGTGTTAATACCAGTGAGGACAGTCCAGACAACATTATCTGACACCACACCTTACCTTACACCACCTACACTTTCCCTGACATTACACCACATCTTCCTTCCCTGACATTACCTACACCTTCCCTGACACTGCCTACACCTTCCCTGCCTGACACCACCTACACCTTCCCTAACACCACACCTTTCCTGCCTAACACCACACCTTCCCTCCCTAACACCACCTACACCTTCCCTCCCTGACACCACCTACACCTTCCCTAACACCACACCTTTCCTGCCTAACACCACACCTTCCCTCCCTAACACCACCTACATACACCTTCCCTAACACCACCTACACCGTCCCTAACACCACCATACCACAGTCATCATCCTTCTTTTTCTTCTTCAGGTGTGTGGACAGGATGAGTATTGGGTTCTACATTACTTATTTCTTCGAGTGTGAACCTGGTACTGTGTTTGCTGACGAGGTGGACCAATGTGTCTTCCCCTTCCTCACCAATCCACCATGCGGAACTGGAACTGGTGGCACTGGAACTGGTGGCACTGGAACTGGTGGAACTGTGCCTCCAATTGGTGGACCTGGAACAACTTGGCCTGTAACTGGTGGAACTGGAACTGGAACTGGTGGAACTTGGCCTGGAACTTGGCCTGGAACTGGTGGAACTGGAACTGGTGGAACTTGGCCTGGAACTGGAACTGGTGGCACTGGAACTGGTGGCACTGGAACTGGTGGAACTGTGCCTCCAATTGGTGGACCTGGAACAACTTGGCCTGTAACTGGTGGAACTGGAACTGGAACTGGTGGAACTTGGCCTGGAACTGGAACTGGAGGCACTGGAACTGGAACTGGTGGAACTGGAACTGGTGGAACTTGGCCTGGAACTGGAACTGGTGGAACTGGAACTGGTGGAACTGGAACTGGTGGAACTTGGCCTGGGACTGGAACTGGTGGAACTGGAACTGGTGGAACTGGAACTGGTGGAACTTGGCCTGGAACTGGAACTGGTGGAACTGGAACTGGTGGAACTTGGCCTGGGACTGGAACTGGTGGAACTGGAACTGGTGGAACTGGAACTGGTGGAACTTGGCCTGGAACTGGAACTGGTGGCACTGGAACTGGTGGAACTGGAACTGGTGGAACTTGGCCTGGGACTGGAACTGGTGGGACTGGAACTGGTGGAACTTGGCCCGGAACTGGAACTGGTGGAACTGGAACTGGTGGAACTTGGCCTGGAACTGGAACTGGTGGAACTGGAACTGGTGGAACTTGGCCTGGAACTGGAACTGGTGGCACTGGAACTGGTGGAACTGGAACTGGTGGAACTTGGCCTGGGACTGGAACTGGTGGGACTGGAACTGGTGGAACTTGGCCCGGAACTGGTGGAACTGGAACTGGTGGAACTTGGCCTGGGACTGGAACTGGTGGAACTGGAACTGGTGGAACTTGGCCCGGAACTGGTGGGACTGGAACTGGTGGAACTTGGCCCGGAACTGGAACTGGTGGAACTGGAACTGGAACAGGTACTGGAACTGGTCCTGGAACTGGAACTGGCCCTGGAACTGGCCCTGGAACTGGAACTGGCCCTGGAACTGGAACTGGCCCTGGAACTGGAACAGGTCCTGGAACTGGAACTGGCCCTGGAACTGGCCCTGGAACTGGAACTGGCCCTGGAACTGGGACTGGCCCTGGAACTGGAACAGGTCCTGGAACTGGAACTGGAACTGGAACTGGCCCTGGAACTGGAACTGGAACTGGCCCTGGAACTGGAACTGGAACTGGCCCTGGAACTGGAACAGGTCCTGGAACTGGAACAGGTCCTGGAACTGGAACAGGTCCTGGAACTGGAACAGGTACTGGAACTGGAACAGGTACTGGAACTGGAACAGGTACTGGAACTGGAACAGGTACTGGAACTGGAACAGGTACTGGAACTGGAACAGGTCCTGGAACTGGAACAGGTACTGGAACTGGAACAGGTACTGGAACTGGAACAGGTACTGGAGGGACTGGAACTGGAGTCAGTATCGGTGGTGGCACCGTGCAATGTGAGTTCCGTGAAGAATCGTGTACAGAATATAACTTGTGTTTACCCAATAACCAACCCTTCACCAGGACACTCTGTACAGGCTGCAGTATTGGTATCATCTTCATCGACACTCTCGCCCTTTGTGGCTCCAGTGATAGGCTCTACGATAGAGATACTAAACAGTGTGTCGCGACCCCTACAGGTAAGCTAATACAGGAATGGTTGGTTGGTGGGGAGGATAATTGATAGAGATGTGGGATGTGTCATAGAGATGTGGGTTGTGTGATAGAGATGTGTAATGTGTGATAGAGATTTGTGAAGGATGGATGGTGTGGTTGAGTAAAATGGGAAGGGTAGGTGTATAAGTTAAGTGAGTGAGAGGTGTGGGTAGCGAGGATAGGGCATGGGTAGCGAGGATAGGGCATGGGTAGTAAGGATAGGGCATGGGTAGCGAGGATAGGGCATGGGTAGTAAGGATAGGGCATGGGTAGCGAGGATAGGGCATGGGTAGTGAGAATAGGGCATGGGTAGTGAGGATAGAGCATGGGTAGCGAGGATAGAGCATGGGTAGCGAGGATAGGGCATGGGTAGTGAGGATAGAGCATGGGTAGCGAGGATAGAGCATGGGTAGCGAGGATAGAGCATGGGTAGCGAGGATAGAGCATGGGTAGCGAGGATAGGGCATGGGTAGCGAGGATAGGGCATGGGTAGCGAGGATAGGGCATGGGTAGTGAGGATAGAGCATGGGTAGCGAGGATAGAACATGGGTAGTGAGGATAGAGCATGGGTAGTGAGGATAGAGCATGGGTAGCGAGGATAGGACATGGGTAGTGAGGATAGGGCATGGGTAGCGAGGATAGAGCATGGGTAGTGAGGATAGAGCATGGGTAGCGAGGATAGAGCATGGGTAGCGAGGATAGGGCATGGGTAGTGAGAATAGGGCATGGGTAGCGAGGATAGAGCATGGGTAGCGAGGATAGAGCATGGGTAGCGAGGATAGAACATGGGTAGTGAGGATAGAGCATGGGTAGTGAGGATAGAGCATGGGTAGTGAGGATAGAACATGGATAGTGAGGATAGAACATGGGTAGTGAGAACAGAACATGGATAGTGAGGATAGGACATGGGGTATAATCTCTTAATATAATCTACTAATACAAAAAAAAAAAAAAAAAAAAAAATACTCAGTCCCAGTCTCTCCCAATTTAAATTTCCTAGTATATATAAACCTCCTTGTATAATCTCTTCAGTACCAGTCCCTCCTATATTGTATAAAAATCACAACACAGTATAGATCGTTCAGTACCAGTCTATCCTATAATATAGTATAAATTTCCTATTATAAACTATCTATCTAATAGTATATAATCTCATTGCTAATCTCTCTCCTTCTTATTGATATCCACAGAGAGAGAGAGAAATGTGCGACAGTACTGTATAATTAATCGTTCAGTACCAGTCTATCCTATAATATAGTATAAATTTCCTATTATAAACTATCTATCTAATAGTATATAATCTCATTGCTAACCTCTCTCCTCGTTATTGATATCCACAGCGAGCCAAATATGTGCTCCCGAGCCACCACCACCAGCCCCAGGCCCAGCACCCATCATTGACTTGGATAACACCTATACCCTCTCATGTACCAGCACCAATACCAGGCCTTTTGATGACTGGATCCAGAGACGACACTGTACACAATATACTTTCTGTAATGCCCTCGGAGTATACCAGGTAAATATATTTGTAAAGTTAGTCCATCCGAGTGAATGAAGAAGAAGTTGGTACCAAGTGAATGAAGAAGTTTTTAGTTAGTTAGTTAGTTAGTTAGTTACTCCTGATGAATGAAAAGTCAGTCAGTTAGTTAGTCAGTCAGTTAGTGCAAGTGAATTAAGGGGGTGCGGGAATAGGGGGACAGGCTGGGAGGGGGGGTTTAGGGGGGTGCGGGAGTAGGGGACAGGCTTGGGGGGGTTTTGGGGGGTGCGGGAGTAGGGGGACAGGCTTGAGGGGGGGGGGTTATGGGGGTGCGGGAATAGGGGACAGGCTTTCTACCCCCCCACAGCCTGTCCCCCTATTCCCTAACCCCCAAACCTCCCCCCCCTCAAGCCTGTCCCCCCTACTCCCGCACCCCCTTAATTTGAAAGGTTATACCCCAGTCAGTCAGTCCACCTTATTATTACATCGTTTATCAGTAATATTTTGTTTATCCTTTTCAGGGAAGTTCCTTCCTGTGCAACAGCTTCTATCAATGCTACCCTGTCGGTAGTGGCGCCTGGGATTCAGAGATGAGGGAATGTGTTGATGGTAAACTGTTCAGCTACGACCAAGATGCCTGTGTCGACCAACCTACAGGTGTGTATATAGTTAATAATACACACACACACACACACACACACACACACACACACACACACACACACACACACACACACACACACACACACAAACAAATAAACAATCACACACACACACACGCAAACAATCAAACAGCAACCCCTTCAATATACCAGTAAGATTATTTATTCTCCCCTTAAAATACTTAACATACTTCTGTTTCCAAAAATATGCCATTAATTGAATTATTCTCCTCTTACAATATAAGCAATACTTGTGTTTCCAATTTACCAACATGATTATTTTCTCCCTTTAATTAAAATATACTCAGTACTCAAGTATGTTTGTTAGCTAATCCATGCTCTCTTTTTCCTCCCCCGCCCCTCCTCCACCCATGCAGCGGCTGAACTATGCAAAACGATTCGCCTCTAGAAGCAACAATAACAACAACGACGACGACGACGAAGAGGAAGCAGCCATGTATGTACCACAACTCAAGACACTTATTCCTAGTCAAACCCGAAGGACTATGAATATGAGTGAAGGTGTTGTTCAAGGCGAGGAGCTGATAATATAATAGAGGGAATATTTACTCACTACCTTCGATGGTCGTGTTTGGATCCTGACAACTTGCTTGGGTCCCAATACTGTATAGATAACTAGTAAATACGGCTGAAGGTAAGGGGTTAGTTAGGTGGTTACAGTGTTGGTAAATCTGGAGCAAATGATCCCTCCAAACTACATGTACTCTAAGCAACAGGCCATCATTATTTTCGTAAAATCTGGTGGTCCTGTTTCCTGGTATACTTTGGAGGAATCAAGGGGCTCCAATGTACCAAATGTAACCTTATACTATCTATCCTCTTATTAAGGTCGACTGGAACAAGTGCGTATTCAACAACAAATCTAATTAATGTTCGGTAAAACTGAACTGAAATAATATCATACAGTAACCACAGTGAGAATCAATGTATGGTGCTGCCCTAGTATATGGTCGAGTGAGTGAGTGAGTGAGTGAGTGAGTATACTAACTTGATTTCCACAGTAAATTTTTATACGGCATTGTAAGGTTCTTCTTGCATTCGAGAACCAATTATCTGCTTATGAAGTTGCTATTTTTCATTATAATCCTTTTACATGACAAATTGATCCTTGTACACATGGAAGGAACTTTTACTGATGGAGAATATATATATTTTTTGTTTCGCTTAAGGGACAGTGTTGTTGTTGTTGTTGTTGTTGGTAAATCTGGAGTCAGTGAGCCTTCCAAACTATTCCAAGCAACAGGTCACCATTGTTTTTTGTTCATCTGGTCCTGTTTCTTGACATACTATGGAGGGAGGAATCATGGAACTCCAATGTACCAAAAGGGAATTACCCCCTTAAGGGACAGTGTTGTTGTTGTTGGTTAATCTGGAGCCAGTGAACCCTCCAAACTATTCCAAGACAAAAACTGACCAGCATTGTTGTTTTTTGTTCATCTGGTCGTGCTTCTTGGCATAGTCTGGAGAAATCAGTAAATATCCCTCCAATGCTCCAGAGTTACCAACACTATTACACCCCCTTCAATTAAGCAAACAAGCATGGATGGAGTTGTAAGGTGAGTGGAGCCAAGCCAGGGTTGCTGCTGCCAGGTGTGGGTCGCGTGTATAAGGCTGAATATTTCCCCAGCGAGCAAAAAAAAAAGGGTCCGTCGTATGCAAGAACATCCGTGGTGCTGACGATGGTGTTATAATTATAAATAAAGTTCTTTATATAATAACTATGTCCATTTATGCTTCAATTCATTATTTTGAGTTTGCTCGTGTGTTTATTGGGATAGACATGTAGCTCTCAATTCCTGCTATTTATTATTAATTTATTATTCAAATATTATTTATTATGTGTATTATTGTCCCAAGCAACATCAGCTCTGCTTCTGCATTGTGTGAAATGAATGTATGATGGAAGTTCAATAAAGATGTTAACTGCGTAATTCTTGAAGAATTTATTTATCCAACTACATAAAGTGTTTTTCAGATTTTGTGTTATGTCGTGGCTAAAGTACTGTACTGTAATGTATTACTTGTATCTGCACGTGTTGTATTCCCCAAATCTGACTTGTTTTGAATAGAAGACATCTTCACTTTACACTCATAGATGCCAAACATCACAGACATCTTCACTACTGGTCATTTCATTTGTACGGTGCCCTACAACACTCTTATGACTTTGAAAAGAGTCATCCATCCCACCAGCCAAAGGTGAGTTGGTGGTAGAGGAGAATAGAACGGTGCACGATGCAAGGCACCCCCCAAACCCCCCAACACCTAACCCCCCCCCCAAGCCTGTCCCCCTATTCCCGCACCCCCTTAATATACATCTAGGTTAACTATTAAAAGGTCAGATAATACTATAGGAATATTTTACCTTAATGTCTGGACACCCACCCACGTTAAACCCGTGTTATTTATTTACTATACACTGGTAGGTACTATAGGATTAAGCCACACCAATTCGTAAGTGGTTTAAGAAAAAAAATAATATAAAGGTGTATCTGGCTTATTCCTCCAAGCATTAATTACTGATGAATGGAGAAACGTTGAGACTTTTTAGGGGGGTGCAGGAGTAGGGGGACAGGCTTGGGGGGGGGGGTCGGGGATGTTTAGTAGGGGGACAGGCTTGGGGGGGGGTCGGGGATGTTTGGGGGGTGCGGGAGTAGGGGGACAGGCTTGGGGGGGGGGGCGGGGGTTAAGGGGGTGCGTGAATAGGAAACAGGCTTTCTACCCACTCCAAGCCTGTCCCCCTATTCACGCACCCCCCCAAGCCTGTCCCCTACTTCCGCACCCCCTTAATAATACTAATACTAATAATAATAACAATAATAACAGAATAAACACCCTCCATGCATCTCATTGTTAGTGGTTATGAAGAGAGGATAATTGTGTTTATAACCTTACAGTGACGATCGTTGTGGCCAAAATTACAGCTGCACACAAAACAACACACAATATAATTATTTCCTCTATAACTGAATGAATGTAAACAGCAAGAGACATAAACCTCCATTCTACACATACACCATAATTATCTTATTATTTTACTATACATTAGTTCACTATCAAGTACTCTACAAGTTTACGCATTTTGCTCACAGGTTAGCAAGTAAATTACACACACACCAGAGAGGACTGACTGTAGCTATATATGTTATCTATCACTTTCATGTCAGAGTAGGAAATAATATTGATAATTATAAGAACACTTACTTTTTTCCTTTCAGAACTCATCAGGTGTCAACAACAACAATGAATTACGATACAGAAAGCCTCGTAAGCAACTTGGACTTCTCGGATAAAAGTATTCGATAGCGATTTATCAGGTTGGTTGAACTGAGACTTTTTTCGTGTACTATAAAATCAATTAACCTTTTCGTCTTGATTATGAAGAAGAGAAAAAGCTTGACAAAACTGAAATGTGTCGTCACCAATGAATAATATCTTCTTTCTCTATATTTAAAACTTTTGATTGACTGGAGTGCCTTGATTCCTCCAAAGTATGCCAGCCAGTAAAAGAATAATAATAATAATAATAATAATAAAAATAATAAATAAATAAAAATAATGGTATCCTGTTTGCCTGGCATAGTTTGGAGGAATAATTTTGCTTCTGATTTACCACCCAAAACAATTAATGTGCTGTATATATACCCCTTAAGTTGGTAATTCTTTTTTGTTACATTGGAGTGCCTTGATTCCTCCAAAGTATGCTAGGAAACAGGACACGACCAGAAGAGCAAAAGTAATAAATAATGGTGTTCTGTTGTTGCTTGGAATAGTTTGGACGATTCAGTTGCCCCAGATTTACCAACACAAAAAAATTTCCCCCCTTTAAAGAAAAGTGTACATGATCCTGACCACCCAGATGATGATAACAGCAGCCATCGTATCCCCTCTGGTATTGATAGAATCGTCCAGGTTGTTTCTTCAGGAGCACATGTACCTCGCTTTCGTTGCCATGGCCGGCTACTTCGTGTGTGTCATCGTTCTCAGTTGTTTTAGGGACGTTGGACGTAAATTTCCTCAAAACTACATCTTTCTTGGCATTTTGACGGTAAGTAAAATAGTAAAGAGAGGGGGGGGGGATTATTATGTTGTGATGGTTTGCCCCCCCCACCATTGCTTCCTTGCTTGGTAGCCCTGGGGGGTGGGTCCCCTATGACACACACACACACACACACACACACACACACACACAGTTTGATAGACAAGACAAAAATGAATATACTTTGTTCTAAATATTGCGTTCTTTTGGCTTCAGTTACGTATGTCACTACTATTACACACACACACACACACACACACACACACACACACACAACGTTTTACAGAATGTCACTGCTATTACACACACACACACACACACACAACGTTTTACAGAATGTCACTGCTATTACACACACACACACACACACACACACACACAACGTTTTACAGAATGTCACTGCTATTACACACACACACACACACACACACACACACACACACACACACACACACACACACACACACACACACACAACGTTTTACAGAATGTCACTGCTATTACACACACACACACACACACACACACACACACACACACACACACACACACAACGTTTTACAGAATGTCACTGCTATTACACACACACACACACACACACACAACGTTTTACAGAATGTCACTGCTATTACACACACACACACACACACACGACGTTTTACAGAATGTCACTGCTATTACACACACACACACACACACACACACACACAACGTTTTACAGAATGTCACTGCTATTACACACACACACACACACACACACACACAACGTTTTACAGAATGTCACTGCTATTACACACACACACACACACACACACACACACACAACGTTTTACAGAATGTCACTGCTATTACACACACACACACACACACACACACACACACACACACACAACGTTTTACAGAATGTCACTACTATTACACACACACACACACACACACACACACACACACACACAACGTTTTACAGAATATAAAATAATATGCTTTGTTCTTTCTGTTTCAGTTATGTTTGAGTCTGTTTTTAGGCTTCGTTGCAGGATCTTATGACACCATTGAGATTCTTATTGCAGTTGGTATCACTGCTGTCATGACCTTCTCCATCACTGTCTTCGCATTCTTCACAAGGTATATAAGTCATAGTTTGTTTAATTTTAGCATTGTGAACAAAATAATTATCTATATCATAAATGCGGATCAAATTAAATGAAAAAAAAACCCTCAATACTAGTTATGGATACACCCTGTGATCGTGTAAAAAAAAAAAAAAAAAAAAAAAAAATTGAAGGCTTCTGATTCCTCCTGACTAAGCTCCTTCTAT
Organism: Petrolisthes cinctipes; assembly: GCA_033782935.1. Taxonomy (NCBI): domain Eukaryota; kingdom Metazoa; phylum Arthropoda; class Malacostraca; order Decapoda; family Porcellanidae; genus Petrolisthes; species Petrolisthes cinctipes. The sequence goes on along the minus strand of JAWQEG010008384.1, from coordinate 8,276 downwards.
ATAGGTGGTGTTTCGTGGCAATATTTGAAGGACTCATTTTATCTCCAATTTTATAACTCTATCAAACAGAACACAATTATTTTTGCTCTTCTGGTCCTGTTTCCCGGCATACTTTGGAGGAATCAAGGCACTCCAATGTAACAAAAAAGAATACCCCCTTAATCTGGTCCTGTTTCCCGGCATACTTTGGAGGAATCAAGGCGAACTAATGTACCAAAATTATACTTACTATTCCCTTATAAATGGCGGTGCAAAATTCGCATATATACATGTCTTATTCACACTGACATAATTATTAACCACAACTATTTGCCATTAATTAAGGGGGTGCGGGAGTAGGGGACAGGCTTGGGAGGGGGTTTGGGGGGGGGGGTGCGAGAATAGGGGGACAGGCTTGGGGTGGGTAGAAAGCCTGTCCCTTATTCTCGCACCCCCCTAACCCCCCCCCCCCTACTGCTGCACCTCCCAAGCCTGTCCCCTACTCCCACACCCCCCTAACCCCCCCCCCCCCACCAAGCCTGTCCCCCTATTCTCGCACCCCCTTCATGAAGTCTATTCCTACAGTAATTATATATATTTACATATTTTTTCTTTTCTAAATGTGTCTGTCTTCATAAGGATTTTGTGGGTGGCAGGTATGAAAATTCTATATCTGCTTCAATTCTTTCCACAGATTTGACTTCACGAGATGGTACAAGTTTGCACTATTGGGAATGATTTCTTTAATTCTGTTCATGATCCTGGTCATCTTCTTCCCAGATAGAGTAAGTATAGCCTATAAGTCTATGATAGTGTCGTGTGTATAAATAAGGTGTCGTCATCTACTAGTGGGACAGAAGAGAAGCTGTATACGGTACCAACATCACCACGAAGCTCCACTCCACTGTCTCATCTAGTGCGACACCCAATAATCTCGGTGCCTCGCAAGAGTCAAGGGGCTACCGACAGCCTACAGACAGTCCCGAGGTTGAGGTATAAAAGAGATGAAAATAAAAAATAAAATAAAAATATTAAGGTTAGATTCTTTTGTTGGTGAAATGGAAAGTCACCGATTCCTCCAAATTGTACCACGCAACAGACAGATCCCCTATTAATACGATTGAGGATGTCTGCTTCCTTGCTTTCTGGCAATTTTAGGAGGAATCAATAGTCTTCTAATTCACCAACAAGATAATATTATACTCTCCTTAATTGACCTTCACACACTATATATATATATATATATATATATATATATATATATATATATATATATATATATATATATATATATATATATATATATATATATATATATATATATATATATATATATATATATATATATATATATTTTTTTTTAAACTCTATTATTATTATTATTATTAATCTAGTTTTTATCTTTATTATTATTATTATTATCATTATTATTATTAATGTTGCTTTTATTATTATTATTATTAATGTTGCTTTTATTATTATTATTATTATTATTATTATTATTATCAATATTGCTATTATTATTATCAATATTGCTATTATTATTATTATTATTATTATTATTGTTGTTATTATTATTATTTCTACTACAATTTTTTTTCTTTTCTTTTGCAGGTGTCGAGACTGATATTATCTTGTTTAGGTGCCTTGCTGTTCTCCTTCTTGTTACTGATTAACACACAGAGCATGATTGGTGGTACTCATTACCTGCAATTCTCACCTGAGGACTATGTGTTTGCTTCTATCTCTCTATACATAGACATCGTTTTATTATTTTCGCATATTCTTCGTATCTTCTCCTTTCAGTGAAAATAACTGACACTGAGACTGTTTAATTAAGGGGGAAATTCACTGTTATTACAATGGAGTGCCTTGATTCCTCCAATGTATGTCAAGAAACAGAACAGGACCAGATGAACAAAAATAATGGTGTTCTGTTGCTTGGAATAGTTTGGAGGAATCACTTGCTCCAGATTTACCAACACTATACAATAACTACATACCCCCTTTAAAGATTCATTACTCATAACAATGCCACGAAACAAAAAAACTTGCTCCTTCACTGTATAGGTGGTGATGTTTCGTAGCAATGTTTAATTAAAGGACTCACTAACCTCCAATTTCTTGACTATTTCACGGGGTCCCTGGGTTGAATATCGGCTCAGTATTAAATTAGAGCGATTTTTGTATTGTATTTTGTATTAAAGAAAGCAGTACAAAAACTATTGACACGACACGACACCGATAAATACAGTGTTATTAAGGGGGTTTGGGAATAGGGGGACAGGCTTAGGGGTAGGGGGTGCAGGAGTAGGGGGATAGGCTTGATGGGTGGAGGGGGGGGGTAGGGGGATGCGGAAATAGGGGGACAGGCTTTCTACCCACCCCAAGCCTGTCCCCCTATTCCTGCACCCACCAAACCCACCCCCCCTCCCCTCAAAGCCTGTCCCCTACTCCCGCACCCCCTTAATTAAATGCTCCCCAAACTTCTTCATTCATTACTCGGTCATTGTTCAAGTTGGGTTATAAGCTGAACCACCAATGATATAATAATCTCTATGTGCACTTTAAATATTCAACACAAATTAATTGGTTACAGTTATGGTCAAAAGTTCTGCTGCAAACCTGGTGAATAAAAGCGAGCCATTGCAGTGAATCTTATGAACCAATATTGCAGAGACCAACAGCTAAATTTTTCGGATCATTTTTCGAAGCCATCTCATTGGAAGGTGTTGCAGGACTATTGACCATGACTGTACCACCACCAACACCACCACTACTGCAACACCTTACGAGAAAATGTTAATAAAGAGAATAATGTCATCCATGTCAATATACACTTGTAATGTAAATAAAAATATGTACAGTCGGCAGCATAAGTTCGCATCATTTCCACCTTAGTATGTATGAGCTATATATATTGATGTTGTAATACAATTTTGAATGTAGGAATGATAGATATACTTCACACATGATAAATTACACATGTTGTTAGGATAGAAACTGGTTCAGAATGCAACCATGAGATCATATTACCATTATCAAGTACAGTCACGAGTACTAATAAGTATACAGCTTTGGTTGAAGCTTCGAACAGTCCAAATTCACCAATGAACTAATTCCAATGGAGATATTATTGTGCATTTACTTACTGTCTCGAGGTATTCGAAGCACACCTGGATACTTATTAGTGCTCGAGACTGCACATGAGATGGACGAGAATTTTTGCTGCAGGCTGTACATAATAATAGAGTTATATGGTGTCAAAATTGATGTCTTTACTTCTACTGTTGTGCTGTCATGAAGGAACCATATAAAATAGTTCAGATAGATCACCAGCTGTAGAGTCGGGACATAAATCTCAATACACATATTATTAGAGCTGTAGGGTAAATACAGACTTGTGAAAATAGATGTACTCTAGTGATACGTAATTTCTGACCAGAGACGAACGGCAGGCACCACACATTACTCTCAATTCGAACTCAGCCTCTATACTGTATGTGTACTGAGTGGGGAAATGAGCAATACCAGGCAATTCGAAACTTTCTGCTCCTCACACTCTGGTCAGAAATTATGTATGACCAGTGTACAGTTATTGTTGTTGTTGTATTCTGTACTGTATAAGTCGTTCAAAATTGGCTACAGGTCATTTCGCCCACACTGTGGAGTCATTTCGCCCACACTGTGGAGTCATTTCGCCCACACTGTGGAGTCATTTCGCCCACACTATGGAGTCATTTCGCCCAGAGGTCATTTCGCCCACACTATGGAGTCATTTTGCCCATAGGTCATGTCTCGAGAGTCACTTAATTAATTCGATGATTCTCGAAAGTCACTTAATTAATTCGACGGTTCTCGAAAATCACTTAATTCGATGATTCTCAAAAATCACTTAACTCGATGATTCTCGAAAATCACTTAAAGACGCTCAAAAGTGGCTATAAAACGTTGGCAAGACTGCTAATACCAAATTAAATGGGCTAGTAGTCTTTGTTAATATTGTCAAAATAATGTAAATGTGGCTATAAAATGTTTGCTACACTGTAATTATCAGATTAAATGGGCTAAAAACATTTAGCAATATTATCAAATCAGTCAAAAAGTGGCTATAATATATTGGCAATACTGTTTGTACAACGAAACGGCCATCTAGCACCGCCTTTACTGTAATGTTAAAGACGCCCAAAAGTGGCTATAAAACGTTAGCAACACTGCAATTACCAAATTAAATGGGCTAGTAACCTTTGGCGTTATCGTCAAATCTGTCTAAATGTGGCTATAAAACATTGGATATACACTCGGCTGCCCTGTTGATTGACGAGGAACTCGTAACGAATCCTTTTTTTTTTTTTTGTGTGTGTGTGTGTGTGTGTGATAATGCCTATTGTTACATGATTGTATTTTAGTTTGGCTTTCCAGGTTAGCTATAAAGCTTCATATGCAATGTACAACCTGAAGAAAGCAAGGATTTTATTATTTGTTCAGCGATGTAACACTAAATAATAAAAAGAGAGCCAGTTACTGGAGTTGCTATTAACCCCAGGTGAATACTAATACTAGTGAATACTTCAGTAACATCTTGACTACCCCTGTTTCACAGCGTTGTTACATCGCGCCGTAACACTATGCTGTCTTGAACCACAGTGTTGGTAAATCCTGGACACCCAATTCCTCAAACCTATTCTAGGCACCAGGCCACTATTATTTATGTCAATCTGGTCCTGTTTCCTGGCATGCTTTGGAGGAATCAAGGTACTCTGTTGTATCAAATGTATACAATGAATCCCCCATAAACACAATCATTCAGGGCTGTATGTTTCAATGTGATGTGTTGTTGCAATGATAAGCTCTCTCTGTCTGTCTGTCTGTCTCTCTCTCTGCCTGTCTGTCTGTTAGTCTCTCTCTCTCTCTGTCTGTCTGTCTGTCTGTTAGTCTGTCTGTCTGTCTGTCTGTCTCTGTCTGTCTGTCTTGGTATTGTCAGCGGTGATGTGAGCTGTATTTTAAAGAGGTATGTAGTGTGTTGTTGTTGGTGGTATATATAATTGGGTGTGTGTGTTTTTTTTTTCAACTTCTTTATTTACCTTTAGTACAAGCCCCAACACTCTGGGGAACGTTTCTGCTAAAGGCCATGAAGTTATTATTTTGATATTAAGGGGGCATATACTGGATATACTGGACCACCTTGATTCCTCCAAAGTAAGTCAGGAAACGGGACCAAGTTAAGAAAAATAATGGTGGCCTGTTGCTTGGAATAGTTTGGAGGAATCAATTACTCCAGATTTACCAACACTCTACTACCCCCTTAATTAATATGAGTAAATATAGGTTAAGATTTGCAGTAGTAAAGGGTGGGATCTTTGTCCTTCATTCAGTTTACGTTAATATTCCGTTGAAAGAGAGAACGTATATTGTGGTGATACTCAAAGAACATAAATAGTCTATACAAGGGGAAACTAAACTAAGAAAAAAACAAAACGAAATAAATAACATAATTATGAAACTTTCCATACACATACTTACTTACTTACTTCCCGTCTCGGTCAACAACTCAGAATAAGAACAAATTATATGTACAATAATTTTGGCTTGCTTTTCTAGTTAACAAACCCTATGATCATGTAAGGGAATTGGTGGGTGGCTTCTGTTTCCTCCTGACTATGCCACGAAACATGCTCCTTCCATAATTATAGGTGTATGTGTGTGTTTCGTGGCAATATTTGAAGGATTAATTTACCTCCAATTTTCTGTCTACATCACAGGGTTCCTTAAGGACGTGGTGGCAAATTTGGAGTAATTGATTCCTCCAATTAATTAAGGGGATAGTATACTTTTGATAGACTGGAGTGCCTTGTTGATTCCTCCATAGTATGCCAGGAAACAGACCCACCCAGATGAAGACAAATAATGGTATCCTGTTGCCTGGAATAGTTTGGAGGAATCATTTGCTCTAATATACCACCCAAAACAATGTGCTATATACCCTCTTAAACTATTCCAAGCAATACGAGACTATTATTATTATTATTATTATTTTTATTTTTTATTTATTTTTTTTTTCATTTTTTTTTTATTATTATTATTATTATTATTATTATTATTATTATTATTATTATTATTATTATTATTTTTTTTTTTTTTTTTTTTTTTTTTTGGGGGGGGGGTTAATCTGGCCCTGTTTCATGGCATATTATGGAGGAATCAGTAGTCCCCAATGTTGTACCAAAAGTGAATTAATTACCCCCAAAACAAAGCACAGTCGGCCTCAGGAATTCGTATACACCACTGTGACATCAAAAATTCATCATAACAACTATATATACAAAATTTAGTACCTCAATTTCCTAACACCAAACTTTTCTAGTAATGTTATTTGGCTAATACCTGAATCAGTCAATCGAACAACCCTTTTTGTGTCGTTCGTACTCCAAGATCGGCTACTGTAGGTTATTTCTGTCCCTCCAGATGACCGCCAGGACAGGGTATAGTAGGTAGGTGGGTAGGGTAGGGTAGGGTCAGGTGGGGTCGGGATGGGATGGGTTGGGATGGGTTGGGATGGGTTGGGTTGAGTAGGGTCGGGATGGGTAGGGTAGGGTAGGGTGGGGTGGGGTTGGGTCGGGTCGGGTAGGGTTGGGTCGGGTAGGGTTGGGTCGGGTCGGGTAGGGTAGGGTAGGGAAGGGTAGGGTAGGGTAGGGTCGGGTAGGGATAGGTTGGGTTGGTGCATACGATAGCGTGGTAACGGTACGACGGCTCTGTTGTTCGTTTATGGAGCCATCGCGTACCGTCATCACACCATCGTATACACCACAAACATTCTTCAATACGGCCCTAGGTGCAAGAGTAGGTCCATCAACCGAGACTACTAGAGCAGGAAGATCGGAATTCCTGTGAGTTGTGTGTGTTTACTGAGCCTTAATTAAGTGGGTAATTCACTTTTGTTTCATTGGAGTGTCTAGATTCCTCCTAAGTATGCCAGGAAACAGGACCAAATGAACGTTAATAATGGTGTTGTTCTGTTGCTTGGAATAGTTTGGAGGAATCACTTGCTCCAGATTTACCAACACTGTACTTCCCCCCCTTAATTGCTTGTTTGTTTGTTTGTTTCCCAGGACATTACCAACACCGAAATTTTGTTAGTCTTAAAAAATTAGACTTCCTTTGCCTAAGATAGCAGCTCACTTTATTTTTGTAGACACGGCAGCAAAACACTGTACAGTACATACGTCTATCTATCAAAATAATAACAATTCCCCAATTTATGTGTGTATGTATGTATGTACAGTACTTTATGTTCAGTTCTCCCATCGCTACAACAACAACAACAACAACAACAACGTGTGATGATATTATACTGTGTTATATATACGAGGATAAGAGTGGAATGACCAGATGATGAGTGACTTAATTTAAACTGTTTTGGGTCCTGTACATTCGGCGTGAGAGAGAGGAAGGCAGGGAACATCGTCTGCTGAGAGAGAGAGAGAGAGAGAGAGAGAGTGAGAGAGAGAGGGAAGTCGGTGAGAGCGCATGTCCGATAATCCCGCTCTCAGATGCATCGATTTGCCCTTTTTGGTATCTGGAGAAATACCTTGTCATAAAACTGAGAAACCATTATACAGTCATTACAGCAGATCAACTACAATAAATTCAAGCGAGTCTTTGGTTTTCTGAAATGATATAAATGGGGTTATTCTCACAGCGCATGTCAAGGAGGGCTGGGAAGGGGAGGGGGCTAAATGAGAGTTTGAGTGAGAGTGGGCCAATGCGTGTGTAAGAGAGAGAGAGAGGGTGAGAGAGAGAGAGAGAGAGGGAGGGAGAGAGGGTGAGAGAGTAAGAGAGAGAGAGTGGAAGGGAGGAAGAGAAAAAGAGAAAGGGTGATAAAGAGATTGAGCGAGAGAATAAAAAGGAGAGAGAGAGAGAGAGAGAGAGAGAGAGAGAGAGAGAGAGAGGAGGACCAGGGGTAGAGGTAGCGAGCGAGAGAGAGAGAGAGTCGGAGGAGGAGGAGGACCAGGGGTAGAGGTAGCAAAAGAGAGAGAGAGAGAGAGAGAGAGAGAGAGAGAGAGAGAGAGAGAGCAAGGGGACCAGTGTTGGGTGCGCGCGGCCATAGGTGTTAGTGTTTACCATCAGCAGCAGCAGCGAGTCTTATTAACACCGTGCTAGCTGCTCCGGTGCTGTTGTCTTCTTGTGTGTGTCGCTGTGTGTTGTGTGTGTGCTGTTTATACCTTCCCCCAGAACCCCCCTATTCCTCCTCCTCCTTCTCCACCACCACCACCATCGCCACCACCATCAAGGCCGCC
>JAWQEG010008383.1:5000-50914 GCA_033782935.1 Petrolisthes cinctipes | reverse complement strand
GTTCATGGGTGCAGTAGGAAAACACTCGACGCGTGTGGCCTTGGTTCTATAGACAGGGTGGGTTGGGGTAGGGTAGGTAGGAGGGGCCTGTTCTAAAAGGAAGAGTAAATGGCTGTGCAGGTGGTCATGTCTCTTCTATCTTTCCTCTCATTCAGTGTTATCTCTTTTGATATCGTCTGATTCTGTTTCGTCAGTGCCCCAATTTTTTTCACTTTTTAAAAAATTTGTCTATCTCTTCTCCGCCTGTTTGTTCTCTTTCCATCTGTTCCTATAGCTCCTTTTACAAACCGTTTATTTCCTCTTCCACCCTTCTACTCGTTCTACCCTTCCTCGCTTCATTTTCTCTTTCCCTCTCCCCTCCCCGTTTCCTCATCAACCCGTCCGTCCTTTCTACTTCCACCCTTCCTCTCTTTCCTTCATTTTCTCTTTCCCTCTCCCCTCGCCCGTTTTCTGATGATGTTTACCCATGGCTGGCTGCTGGACGTGTTGTTGTACCCTCGGGATAGTAAGGAAGTAAGTAAGGATGGAAGGCTACCGTTACTGTTTTTACACTATATAGTTTCTCTCCCTGACCCATGCACACGCCCTTCACATGTATTATATAAACCCTCCCTGGCCCTTTACCCTAATCTGTTTAGCGTTGTCCCCCAAGGTTACGCCCCCCTTTATGTATTGATTTATTTATTGATGTACTTTTTTTTTTTCTACTCGTCCGTTTTCCTCTTAGCCCCCTCCTCTTCCGCCTCCTCCTCCTCCTCCATATCACATCCTCAACTATCGTATTCCCCCTTTACATTTTATCCAATCCTCTTTCATTTATTCATTCATTTATACACTCATTCACCACCATTACCATCTCCCACATTCAACCAACCAACCAACCATCCATCATCCTCTTATCATCATCACCATCATCATCAAACATTTCCCAGCATCCTCGCCTGCCTTCCCCACCCCACTCCCCCTCGACGCATTTCACTCCAAGGTCATTGTCACCGGCTCCCCTTCCAAGGTCAGGGTTTGCGTCACACAAGGCCACAGTGGAATGGGAGAGATGAGCAAGCAATCTGAGGGAAGAAGAGGAGGAGGAGGAGGAGGGATAATTACTCTGTGTGTTGTGTTGCGGCTTTATTGCTCTCTCTCTCTCTCTCTCTCTCTCTCTCTCTCTCTCTCTCTGTGTGTGTGTGTGTGTGTGTATTGGTTCGCAGCGGTAAGTTATTAATGGCCAGCATTATTATACAGTGTGTGTGTGGGTTCTCAAGCGGTAAGTTATTAATGTGTGTGTGTGTAAGTAGAGAGAGCTAAGTTGAAGGTGGATTGGTGTGCGTCCCATCAATTCCCACCCACCACTCCTATGTTTTATTTACTAACCTTAACGCTACACACACGGGAACCATTAATTAAGGACCCTGTGATCGTGTATGAAAATTGGAGGCTTCTGATTCCTCCTGACCATGCCACGAAACAAGCTCCTTCCTTATACTGTAGTGGTGTTTTCGTGGCAATATTTAAAGGACTCATTAAACTCCAATATTCTGACTACACCACAGGGTCCCTTAGGCAGACCACCCACAACAAAACACATTACCTATAACAACAACACTCCGGCATTCAAGAGTCTTAACTAATCGTGGCACGTGCTGAGGAATCCCTTGTCTCTAGTTATTCAAGAGATAATGTGAATGATATTAAGTTGAGTATTATTATTATTATTGTTGTTATTATTATTATTGTTATTATTATTATTATTATTATTTCAGTCCCATTAGAATACATTGATTTTACCAGTGTCAAAAGTACCCTGGGCTAGAAAGTTGAAACGTAAGAGGAAATATTTTTATTGTGGGCCTCAGTCCGGTGTAAGATGATAAAGAATATTATATTATATAGGTATCTTGGGTGACAGTGGTAGCAGCGGGTTATATACACGCTGTATGTACGTCTTTTATTTTTCTTTCCATTGTTTATAAGTAATTTCTGTAACTTTAAAAATCGTAAATGATAAATTGTGTGTATGAAAACCATCATTGTTTTTTTTTTTCTTTCCTTAGTTTATAAGTAGTTTCTGTAACTTTAAAAATAATAAAATTAATGATATATTGTGTGTATGAAAACCATCACTGTGTATTCTCAGAGGCTTCCTTACTGTCAGATAACTACTCAATAGATCGTAAAGAAACGAATAAAATAATTGGAATTGGTATCATTGATGTAGGGAATGTTTTATTGGGCGAGTTATAACAAGGCAGTGAAGCCAAACGCCACCAGGGAAGGACTATAAAAACTGGACGATTGTGAATAAATAATGGATAATTGACTGGTGGTGGTGATAAGGGTAGTTGTAAGTAGATGGGGTTAGTTGATGGTGATAAGGGTAGTTGTAAGTAGATGGGGTTAGTTTACTAGTGGTGTGTGGTGATGGTGATGGTGATAGTTGTAAGTAGATGGGGTTGTAAGGGTAGTTGTAAGTAGATGGTGTTAGTTGAGTAGTAGTCTGTGGTGATGGTGATAATGGTAGTTGTAAGTAGATGGGGTTGTAAGGGTAGTTGTAAGTAGATGGTGTTAGCTGACTAGTGGTGTGTGGTGATGGTGATAATGGTAGTTGTAAGTAGATGGGGTTGTAAGGGTAGTTGTAAGTAGATGGTGTTAGCTGACTAGTGGTGTGTGGTGATGGTGATAATGGTAGTTGTAAGTAGATGGGGTTGTAAGGGTAGTTGTAAGTAGATGGTGTTAGTTGAGTAGTAGTCTGTGGTGATGGTGATAATGGTAGTTGTAAGTAGATGGGGTTAGTTGACTAGTGGTGTGTGGTAATAATGGTAGTTGTAAGTAGATGGGGTTAGCTGACTAGTGGTGTGTGGGGATGGTGATAATGGTAGTTGTAAGTAGATGGGGTTAGTTGGTGGTGATGATGGTAGTTGTAAGTAGATGGGGTTAGTTGACTCGTGGTGTGTGGTGATGTTGATAATGATAGTTGTTAGTTGATGGGGTTAGTTGACTAATGGTGTTGGTGATGAGTATAGAGTTGGTGGTGAAGGTAGAGTTATAAAGGTGGTGTTGGCGGGGTTGTAAGAAGTGGTATAGAGGTGTATTGTTGTGGTGTGTGGTTGAGTTGGTGGTGATGGTGATGATTATAGAGTTAGTGGTGAAGGTAGAGTTATATAGGTGGTGTTGGCGGGGTGGTAAGAAGGGTATAGAGGTGTATTGTTGTGGTGTGTGGTTGCGTTAGTACTAGTGAGTTGGTGGTGACCGTAAATATATAGTGATGTGTGTGGATGGTGTTGGTGGTGGAGGTTGGGTTCAGATCAATATGCTAATAATGATGATATAATCGGGGGGTTGTCATTTGTTGTTATTGGTTGTATAGATTGTGACACTCGTATAGGTGGCTTCAGGGTTTGTTTTGTTTATTTATGACCAAATATTATAAAAGTTTTCTGCGAGTTTTTTGTCGGACTAGTCTACGTAATAATCCAGGAAGGTTTTTTTTTTTTTTTTTTTTTTTTTTTTTTTTTTTTTTTTTTTTTTTAAGGACCCTGTGATCGTGTGTGAGAGTTGGTTGGTGGCTTCTGGATCCTCCTGACTATACCACGAAACAAGCTCCTTCTATATAGGTGGAGTTTCGTGCAATGTTTGAAAGACTCGCTAACCTCCAATTTTCTGACTACATACATCACAGGGTCCCTTAAGGGGGGGTGTGGGGAATAGGGGGACAGGCTTGGAGGGGGGGGGGTTTAGGGGGGATGTGCGGGGGGCGGGGGGTTTTGGGGGGGGCGGGAGTAGGGGGACAGGCTTTGGGGGGGGGGTGTGTTTATGGCAGTGTAGGAATAGGGAACAGGTTTTCTACCCACCCCAAGCTTGTACCCCTATTCCCGCGCCCCCAAACCCCTCCCCCCCCCAACCCCTCCCCCCCCCAAGCCTGTCCCCTACTCCCGCACCCCCTTAACCACAGTATTTTCAGAAGGGTAGGTTATACAACACCCAAGTCTCTTCTTCTTCCTCCTCTGTTCGTTTGTACCCATTTGAATTCACCAGGGTCAAGAGTCCATCCATCCAGCTAAAACATCGGGGCTGACGTGGTTGGATGCGATTTCTACAACACGCCTCATTGGTGCTGCCGGGCTGAGAGTCTCATAGCTGTCATGTGGTTGGTTGGTTATCAGGATTGTGACGTCATCATCAAGAATAGCCCTCACTTTCACCCCTCTCCTCCACCAACACCACTCACTTCACCTGCCTCACTCAACACACTCACTCGCTATCTCTCTCTATCCCTCACTTGTTTGACTATACCTATACTCTTCATTTTCCTCTCTCTCTCTCTCTCTCTCTCTCTCTCTCTCTCTCTCTCTCTCTCTCTCTCTGATGAGGAAGTTAAAGCATTCGACAACACACAATTGTCGTAATTTTTCGCCAACTCGATACACGAAGGTCTTAATAATTTCTCACCAGGGGTTTTTACTCGTATGTGATCATCGAGAAACAAAACAACAAGGAAGACGATGGTTGTGTCTTTACTCTCGTACGTTACATGCAGGGTGAGGATGTGGTTGTGCCCTATCATTATTTACAGTACGTGCAGTCGGACTCAGGAATTGGTACACAAAAAAAAAATTAGTTAAAAGGGGTCATTATTCTTCACATACTGTAGGCATTATTCTGTTGACTGCTTGAAATAATAACTAAATAACATTACTAGAAAAGTTTGGTGTTAGGACATTAATGTATAGTACTAAATTTTCTTCTCTGATGTCACAGTGGTGTATACGGATTCCTGAGGCCGACTGTACATTACACTGGTTTATTGTGTGAAAGTGTATAAAAGAGTGTCTGTACCATTTATTTCAAGGTTCCATAATACTGTGTGAAGTTTTAAAATGGATGAGAGTGGCGGTGTTGTTGTTGTTGTTGTTGTTGTTGTTGATGGGTTATATGTGCTGAAGTCCTCCCCAATCTTCACCAGAATTCATTATTAAGTGAAAATTGTCTTCCACATCATCCTCATCCTTCTCTTCCTCCATTTTTTCTTCTCTTCCTCCATTTTTTTCTTCTCTTCCTCCATTTTATTTACTTCTCTTCCTCCATTTTTTTCTTCTCTTCCTCCATTTTATTTACTTCTCTCTACTCATTTATGTTCTCCTCAGTCTTTCAGTCCTTCATATAACTTCTCCTCCTGACTCCATCCTCCTCTTCCTCCTCCACTTCCTCATCATCATAACTCTTCCTCGTCCACAGTCAATATATCTTTCTTCCACTTCATTGTACATTATCTCATGATCCACTGACTGTCGTATATGTTATCCTCTGTTTGATATATAAGGCTAATATGTTTCTTCCAGCGCTGAGCCATTCCTTAAGCTTCCTTCTTATATTATCCTCCTCCTCCTCCTCCTTCTTTAAACTTTATCAGCTCTCTCCCTCTGTTATTGGTTATTCCCCCCCTTCCCATGCATCCTTCTGTCTCTTCTTATTCGTTCTTATATTATCCTCCTCCTCCTCCTCCTCCTTTAAACTGTATCATCTCTCACTACCTCTGTTATTGGTTATTCCCCCCCTTCCCATGTATCCTTACTGTCTCTTCTTATTCGTTCTTATATTATCCTCCTCCTCCTTTAAACTTTATCATCTCTCACTACCTCTGTTATTGGTTATTCCCCCCTTCCCATGCATCCTTACTGTCTCTTTCTTCTTATTCGTTCTTATATTATCCTCCTCCTTCTTTAAACTTTATCATCTCTCACTACCTCTGTTATTGGTTATTCCCCCCTTACCATGCATCCTTTTACTGTCTCTTTCTTCTATTCATCTTCCCCTCTTTCCATCCCATTGTCTCTCATTCACTCCTCATTTCCCTTCTCATCAACATCATCTCTTTCCTCTCATCCATCCCATTTCCTCTCCTAACCCTCTTATATTCCCTCCTGTATATCTCCATCATGATCAAGGAAGGAGAAATGGAGTTGGAGAGTGAGGGAGTGAGTGAGAATTCTAAGAGGGAGAGGGGCAATAGGAGTGACCTGGCATAAGTTGTTTACATCATTCCCCACACCCCTCTTCTCCCTACACCCCTCTTTTCCCTTATCCCTCCAGCCCTCCCCCCTTCCTCCTTCCTCCCCTTCCTCCAGCCTTCCCCCCCTTCCTCCTTCCTCCAGCCCTCCCCCCCCTTCCTCCTTCCTCCAGCCCTCCCTCCTTCCTCCTGTCGTCTGTCAATTTGCCATCCTATCCCTCGTGTCCCTCCCTTTCCCCTTCCCTAATCTTTCTCCCCCCTCCCGCCATCTTTCTCCCCCCTCCCCCCATCTTTCTCCCCCCTCCCTCCCATCTTTCTCCCCCCTCCCCCCCATCTTTCTCCCCCCTCCCCCCATCTTTCTCCCTCCTCCCTCCCCCCAATAATCCCTCCCCTCACTCTTCATCTGTCTCCCTAACCTTCTAATCCTCTCCTTTTTCTTCCGAAGGTTCTACACCCTTTTCTTGTTCTTTTCTTTCCATTTTTCACATCCCTCTCCCTCCCACCCCTCCCTCCCTCCCTCAGACGTTCATTTCTCACTTCCCTTCTTTTATTACTTCTCTGGGGTTCTTCAGTCCTCTCTCTTCTTCTAGTTCTCCTCTCCTTTCCAGCATCTTCTCTATACTTGTCTTTCTTTTCTCATTTCCTTTGTATCTTTCTCTGTTCTCTTCACCATTTCCTTCCGTACCTTTCGTGTTTCCTCTTTCTTCTCTCTGCTCATCTTGTTTTCCCTCTCATTGTATTTCTCTTCCCTTTAGTTGGGGAAATTCCTGCTCCCTTATTATTTTCCTTACCTATATCACTTAGTACACTTACCCATTCTACTAAAAATTCTGCTTATTTCACGTTGCTTCCTTCCACCCTCTTCTCAATTTCCTTTCTTACCTTTTTTTACCTTTATTTCGTCTTTTCCAGTTTGGTTTTCCCTATTTTTGTGCCATTTTCCACACCCCATGGAAAGGTTAATTTCTGTAGATTGGTAATTAACACTGAACCAATTAAGAGCGTCAGGGGAACCTAACTGTAATCCGATTTGTTCTAACGTAATACTGAAACAAAATCAACTTTTAATGTTTAGTTTGTTGCCTACCTGGAATTTATTAGTGCATTGAATTTAGGTTTTATTGTTTACTTCCTGACCACTTTTTTTTTTTTTTTTTTTTTCTATAGCTCAACCTTATTATATATTTGTTGAGTGTAATATATATAATGATAAATTGGAACATTTTCACATCATTACACATTTCTTTAATCTTACTTCTAGTAGTTTATCAAATCAAAAGAATATCGGTATCAAGGTGAAATCTATTCATGGTAGTTGAATTACGAGTTTTAAGTAAGAGGTGTCAGAAAAGTTAGCCCACTTTCATTACACCTGCCACAGAGAAGATCCATGACAACGCAGTGTTTCAAATATATATTTTTTTGATAGACAGAATGAGACCAAAAGATGAAGTGCCATGAAGAAAACACAGGATAATAATTACATCTAAGTGCCAATCAGCAGCGGCAAAATGAAACTAGGCCTAATTGTGTTGTTTCTATCTTCCAGTCCGTCTACCTGTCTAGATGTCTGTCCTAGATTGTATATATGAACCGACTGTGCATCTGTCAATATAAGTCTGTGCCTAATCTACTCGTATATGTGTCTGTCCTTATACCATTGAACCTTCACATCCACTCTGGCTCTGATTATTTTTTTTATTGCAAGTATCAATGTTGCAATTCTTATTATTTAGAAATATTAGAGCTCACTGTGCTTATATAGAAAGTGTTGCTGTTTATGTGTCTGCGTAAATGTTATGTGTCAAATGTGTGTGTGTGTTGTCTATATATAGGCTACTGTATGTCACTGATTGTAATTGTGTGTGTTTAAAACATGTCCCCGAGCAGAGTTGAGTGGTGGTGTTTGTGTTGGTGTGTGTGTGTGTGTGTGTGTGTGTCTGTGTGTGTGCTTCCAAGTGTGAGTATATATATATATGTACTGATGGTGAGGGTAGTTTTTATAGGCTATACACTGGTATATACGGGTATACGATATAAATTGTGTGTGTGTGTGTGTGTTGAGGAAGGGGCAAGTATACTGTATACTATAAATAGAAGGTTGGCAGCAGTTGGTCCGGTTTGTTGACGTATAATGCTTAGTGGTGTTGATGTGTATCGTGTGTATAGGCTTTGGTACTGTAGGCCTACTTGCTGGTGTGTGTGTGTTTACAGCACACCTAAGCACATACACATCATAATGTATACAAGTGTTGTAGATGTGGGTGTGTAGAAAGAAAGGCCTACCAATGTGTAAATGTGCGGGTGTAGCCTATTAGTAATTTCTACAATATAATACACATAATACTGTATACAGGTGTTGTAGATGTGTGTGTGTGTGTGCGGAGAGGCCTATACCAGTGTGTGAACGTGCGGGTGTATAAATAAGTATCTACATTATAATTCAATACAGGTACCTCACATTATGTATACTACTCTCATCCAGATGTCTACCTTACCTCGCTACCCATCCATCATTATCCTAACAATCTTCCTCTTGCTTATACTTCCTTAATTCTTCTCTCCATCTTTTTCCTAACAATACTCTTCTTTCTAAAACTTCCTTGACTCCATCTTTTTCCTAACAATACTCTTCTTTCTAAAAACTTCCTTCACTCCATCTTTTTCCTAACAATACTCTTCTTTCTAAAGCTTCCTTCACTTCATCTTTTTCCTAACAAATACCCTTCTTTCTAAAAACTTCCTTCACTCCATCATTTTCCTAACAATACTCTTCTTTCTAAAAACTTCCTTCACTCCTCTACCTCCTTCTCATTAACCCATTGCTCTAGCTTTCCTCTCCATTTCACCCCATACATGTAAATCGATGTCAACCCCAGTGCTGCAAAATTTATCCACCACAAATGAATACCTGATAATAAATAATACCCCAAGGCCATATATAAAGCTGGTGACGTGGCCTAGTGGGTTACTAACACCTTCATAACTGTTGGCTTGTACGGTTTAATTTCCGGATGGGTTAACATGCTCCATAATTCACTCTCTCTCCCCTCCCCCACACTACTGTTTCTGCATCCCTCTCCCCTCCACACACACCTCTCTCTCTTGCTCTCTCCCTCCCCTCTCATGATCATTCCTCTCTCTTGCTCTCTCCCCCCCCCCTCTCATTCCTTTCTCTTGCTCTCTCCCCCTCCTCCCCTCCCATCCCTCTCTCTCTTGCTCTCTCCCCTCCTCCCATCCCTCTCTCTCTTGCTTTCTCCCCCCCCTCTCATCCCTCTCTCTCTTGCTCCCCCCCCCCATCCCTCTCTCTCTTGCTCCCCCCACTCCACTCTCTCTTCTTGCTCCCCCCCCCCACTCCACTCTCCTCTTTCTCCCCCTCCACCCCCATCTTGTCTTCCTCTCTACGCACTGAAAGATAATTAGTATCTCAATGGCTTACGGTAATATGAGCAATTTTCCAGCTTACCACCACCACCATCCTTCTCTCTCTCTCTCTCTCTCTCTCTCTCTCTCTCTCTCTCTCTTCAAGCAAACAAACAGTCCATCAGTATACCCTTACTCACCTTCAACCTTTTACTGTTCACTGTAATTACTGTCATAACTCATAGGATTGTTTACACAGACCCATTGCCTTCCTTGATAATGTACAGGGAGAGTTAAGGGGGAAATTTGGTGTTGGTAAATCTGGAGCAACTGCATCCTCCAAACTATTCCAAGCAACAGAACACCATTATTTTTGCTCTTCTGGTCCTGTTTCCTTGCATACTTTGGAGGAATCAAGGCACGCCAATGTAACAAAAAAGAATTACCCCCTTAAGAAGGAAGAGGATGCTGAACTTCTCATCACCCAAATTAGGCTCAAGTCTTTTAAATGCTTGGCAACCTTAGTAACATTTTCAGTCTCATTTGAAACACTAGCAGCATTCATCACTTAGTCTGTTTGTGTTTTTAGTCATTTGATATACATGATTTTCAGTCCATTCATTCTTTGGGAACCACAACATTCAACAGTAGGCTATATATACTACGTAGCCATGAACGTCTCTTTGTCTGTCTGTGGGGTGCAAATTGATAAGAGATAACTAACCTAACCTAGTCTAGCCTAACATAACATAACCGAACCAACCTAACCTCTCTTTGGTACAATGATAAGAGATAACTAACCTAACCTAACCTAACCTCACCTTTCTTTGGTGCAATGATAAGAGATAACTAACCTAACCTAACCTAACCTCTCTTTGGTTCAATGATAAGAGATAACTAACCTAACCTAACCTGACCTAACCTCTCTTTGGTGCAATGATAAGAGATAACTAACCTAACTAACCTAACCTCTCTTTGGTTCAATGATAAGAGATAACTAACCTAACCTAACCTAACCTCTCTTTGGTGGTGGAATGATAAGTGATGAAAAACAAAATAAAGTTTAGGTTCAGCGACCCCCCACAAGCTATGATTCAAGAGTGACCTATATTTATGATGGTGCTATTTCAACCACTAAGAATGTTAACTCACTGGTAACACGCACAGCACAGAATTAAGGGATAATGAATGGCCAGTCAGTCCCTCTTGACTCTTTACTGCATTCAACACGGGGATATTAATATTAAGTACATGTGAAACACTAGAGGCTTGAAACTCCATAACTCATAATACTGACTGATACTTAATGATATAAAGCAATTCATTTTATAGTTATATTTAATCTTGTGTAATGGTCTACTCTAAGGGGGGTTATTATTTTGTTGTGGGCGATATGATTCCCTCAATTAATTCTGGGAAGCAAACTAGCACTTCACTATATGAGAAGTGATCCGTTTTGTAAAGTAATTTGAAACACTCGTAGCCATTTCCACCATCATACCCGAGGAAACATTCAGTACAACTACTTCAACACTTACCACTACCATTACCTCCTTCCTCTCCTCCTCCACCACCAATATAATTTCTACTATCTTTATCACCATGTAAACTACTTTGCTACCACCACCACCACTACTACTACCCTCACCACCTTTATTACCACCACTACTACCCTCACCACCTTTATTACCACCACCACTACCCTCACCACCTTTATTACCACCACTACTACCCTCACCACCTTTATTACCACCACCACTATCCTCACCACCTTTATTGCCACCACTACCGTTGTTGTTGTTGTTGTTGTTGTTGTTTGTATGGATATCAGAGTCACCAGAGCACAAACAACCACAGTTACTATAGACACTTTGATTACCATTACTATACAAATACAATAATTTTATCACAGTCACACAACACCTGGCATTATCTTCATCATCACCATTACTCATACAACCACAAACAACTATTACCACTACTTACTGTCCCTTCCATCTCATAAAGGCTTCTTCCGCTATTAATCTTAACGCCCCACAATTTCCTCCATAAACGTTAATACCCTTACAACCACAAGCACAACTGACTGAATGACTACAACTACTACCACCCAACATCCACTACTATCACTATCACCCACCACTACTACCGTTACTACCACCATCACCCACCACTACTACCACTACTACCACCATCACCCACCACTACTACCACTACTACCACCATCACTCACTACTTACCACTACCACCATCACTCACTACACCCACCACTACTACCATCATCACCTATCACTCCTACTAACACTTACCAAAACCACTATCACCCACCACTCCTACCACTATCACTCACCATTCCTACCACTGCTAACAACACACCCACTACTACTACTACTACTGTCAACCATCATCATCATCCATGCACTACTACCAACACAGACTATACACACTACCACTACTACTACCACTACCTACCACTCCTACCATCACCCACGACAAGCACAACTACCACCACCACTACCATTACCAGACAAGAATGAGTTGAGCCAATTACATTATATATATTTACTGCCGTACTGCTTCTCTCTCTCTCTCTCTCTCTCTCTCTCTCTCTCTCTCTCTCTCTCTCTTATCAGGACTAAAAGTTTTAATTAGACCACTCTTAAAGACGTACTGTGTATAGCGAACGATCGGCCATAAAAATAAACAGACAGATAGATAACTTGAAAGGAGGAGGATACCCATTATAGTCAACATATACAGATAGAAATAATATATAATAGATAGTAACACAGATTATAGTAAAACAAGGTGCTGTAGAAGTGTACAAGGACATGCATAAATTAATAGATAGACAGACAAATGGATAGATAGTATAGATATTAAAACAGATAAATGTAAAAATATAAATGTAGTAAGACGCAAACAACAGAGGTACAATAAAGGATACACAGACGGATATTTCTACCACCAGTGTTCAAGTTTTATAGAGGCTGCAGGGTACAATGGTGCTACGTGGGAGTTGTGTTGAGTTGTGTTGTGTTGTGTTGTACTGAGAATTGGTTTTGTCTGCTGCTGCTGTGGGTTGTGGTGAACAGGTGGATTGTTATGATGGAGTTACATGGAAGTAGGTGGCCAGGTGCAGACGATAGAAAGAAGGAGTACAAAGAGAAGGAAAGAGGCGCAGTGGGAGATTGCCTTGGTAGTGATTGTGGTTTGGTTTCACGTGAAGGAATAGGAGGGACTAGTTGGAAAAAGAGGAGAGAAGGAGGAGGAGGAGGAGGAGGAGGAAGATGAGGAGAATACCTATTGTGGTGGCGAAGGAATAGGAGGGACAGATAGGAAGAGGAGGAGAATGTTGTTGTGGTGGTGGTGGTGGTATTGAAGGAAGAGAAGTGAGTAGGAAGAGACATAAAAATGAAAAGGAGGAGAAGAAGGAAATTGTGAAGGTGGCGATTTGAGGGTGGTGAAGTTGAAAGATAACAACATAAACAATGAGTCGCACACACACACACACACACACACACACACACACACACACACACACACACACAACACACACACACACACACACACACACACACACACACACACACACACACACACACACACACACACACACACACACACACACACACACACACACACACACACACAGAGAGAGAGAGAGAGAGAATAGTCTAGTGGAGGAAGAAGAAAGCATGACTCAACAGAGAAGCGTGAGAATGGAAGGAAGGAAGTAAGGAAGGAAAGAAGGAGAGGTAATCATTGAATGAATAAATTATGAGGAAAATGATAGTGAAGATCGGTGGTTATGGTTTGAAGAAGGGAGGAAAGGAGAATTTGCTACAGCCTACTGAGCCCGGATACACACAAGGCTGGAAATGGTTTGAGGAATAAAGAACAGTGGTAATGATGAGAATGATGGATGTGTGACTTAAAGGGTGTAATTCACTTTTGTTACATTGGAGTGCCTTGATTCCTCCAAAGTATGCCAGGAAACAGGACCAGATGAAAAAAAATAATGGTGTTCTGTTGCTTGGAATAGTTTGGAGGATTCAGTTGCTCCAGATTTACCAACACAAAATTACCCCCTTAAGGACTCTGTGATCGTGTATGAGGAATTAAAGGGCTTCTGATTCCTCCTGACTACACCACGAAACAAACTCCTTCCATATAGGTGGTGTTTCGTGGCAGTAATTGAAGAACTCATTTACCTCTAATTTTTCGACTACATCACAGGGTCCCCTAATTAAGCAAACGAGGCATGATAAAATATAATTCTGTTAGGCTGGTTTGAGAAGATGGAGTGGGGGAGGAAGGAAAGGAAGATTAGGAGGAGAGGTGGCGTTTTGGGGAGGTGAAGAAGTAGGACTGTAGAAGGAAAAACAGAGGAGAAAGAGAGATGGCAACGATAAAACTAAATATAATACAGTAGACATGCAAGAAAATAGAATAAACATAAAAAAAAAGACAATGGTAGGACGATAACTAATAGCCTACAAAATAATGAACATATTATATTTACCGGTAATGAAGAATAATATTAGATACTCAATGAAAAAAAAGGGAAAATACAGCATTAAAATAATATAAAGAACAGGAGTAGAGGAGGTAAAGAGGAGTGGTTTAAAGGAAAAGTGTAGAGTGAAAAATGAAGGTAACTGAGAAAAGGAAGGATAGTGCAATAAGTTACCGTAGGGAAGGAAGGGAAGGAAGGAAGGAGCTCATAAGGTTTTAGATAGCCTTTATTAACTTGAAGCATAGGTAATTTTCTTGTTAAGTATACACACACAAGAACACACACACACACACACACACACACACACACACACACACACACACACACACACACACACACACACACACACACACACACACACACACACTCACTCACTCTCTCTCTCTCTCTCTCTCTCTCTCTCTCTCTCTCTCCTCTCTCTCTCTCTCTCTCTCTCTCTCTCTCTCTCTCTCTCTTCTCTCTCTCTCTCTCTCTCTTCTCTCCTCTCTCTCTCTCTCTCTCTCTCTCTTCTCTCTCTCTCTCTCTCTCTCTCTCTCTCTCTCTCTCTCTCTCTCTCTCTCTCTCTATGAAACGTAATACAGTGAAACAAGTCAGACCACGTTTCTGTGCATACATAATTATACATACATACCTCAGCCAGAGATGGGAGAGTCTTCAGGTCGCATGTATACCATTAGTCACGCTAATTATCTTATTACTCAGGAACGGGAGAGTTGAGAGTTGAGGAGCATTCAGTACTTAGTGAGGTGGGTCTGTTACTTTAGTTCCCCCTTATCCCCTCTCGTTTGGTGCACTGACAGATAGACAGAGGAGTTAAGGGACCCTGTGATGTGATGTAGTTAGAAAATTGGAGGTAAATTACTCCTTCAATTACTGCACGAAACACCACCTATAGAGTTTCGTGGGTTGGGGCTTGTTTCGTCGTATAATTATAGGAGGAATCAGAAGTCTTCAATTTTTCATACACGATCACAGGGTCCTTAAAGGGTCAATCTGTTGTTGTTGTTGTTGGTGATGAATTGGTGTGCCAGCGATTCCTCGATCTAAACTATACTATGCAGGAAAGAGATCTCCTTACTGTACGAGTAGCGAGGGTCCGTATGGGGAATATGGTTTGTATTTGGATGTGCAGGTCGGAGTATTTTGTGACTGTGTGTGTGTGTGTGTGTGTGTGTGTGTGTGTGAGAAGGGAGGGGGAGGAGGGGGTGATGAATGGGTGCACGGTGTGTTGTGCATCATCTTTAAAATTCTCCAGAGGCGAGTCAGTGTGTGTGTGTGTGTGTGTGTGTGTGTAGGAAGGAAAGCAGAGGGAGTTTGTGGATGTGAGAAGAGAGGGTAAAAATGGATGAAGTGAGGATAGACGGCGAGAGAAAGAGAAGGTATATAGGGAGAGAAGCCAGATGAAGGGAAAGAAAGATCCACACCTTTTTATATGTGAGGATGTTACTAAAGGTTTGGTGGTTATGTTTTTGGATAGGAAGTAAAAAAGAAGGGAAGCAGTGTAAGGATCATAGGGGGATAAAAATAAAAGTATAAACCGGTAAATAATAGGACAGTTATAATCCTGGAAAATATAGGAAGGTAATTCGTTCTTTGGGAGGGAAAGAAGAATACTTATATATATATTATTTGAAGAAAAAGTTGAAGAAGGAATGAAGGCACCGTGATAATGAATAAGTTGAAGGATAATTGGAAAAACGAGTATAATAAGGTACGGTATGTAAAGTGAGAAGGATGCTGTGAAGACGATATAAAAGAGGTGATGAATGGGTA
Source organism: Petrolisthes cinctipes (assembly GCA_033782935.1). NCBI lineage: Eukaryota > Metazoa > Arthropoda > Malacostraca > Decapoda > Porcellanidae > Petrolisthes > Petrolisthes cinctipes. The sequence continues at coordinate 35,255 of JAWQEG010008383.1, read as the reverse complement.
AAGTTGGACAAAAGAGAAGGAAGGGTAAGATGAGAGAGAGTATGAGAGAAGGGGTAGGGTATATTATGGGAGTTGTGAAGGGATGGAAAAAATATCAGAGTTAAAAAGCGAAAGAAAAGGGAAAGTGGGATGAATAGTGAAGGGGATTAATGAGGAAGAGAGGAGACAAGGGGATCAGGAAAAAAGGGTGATAGGATGAAAAGGAGTACATAAGGGGAATATAAAGTTAAAAAAAAGTCAAATAAAGGCGAAAATCTGCTTTGTTGGGAAGAAAATGGTAAATAAATAAGGGTTCAGTATATATATATATATATATATATATATATATATATATATATATATATATATATATATTTAAAGGTGATAGAGAATATTGAACTATTGTAGCCGGATGAAATTACCCCATCAAGCTACCCACAGACAATGAATAACCAAGGAAGGTAATATAAGAACAGACCACTGGAGACTATACGAGTGAGAGGAATAGAGTGTAATTGGACAAGAAGGAAAAGACATAATAGTAAAAGAAAGAGGAAGAAGGAAAGGACATTGTGAGGGAAAGAGAAAAAAGAAGGAAAGAGAGTGAGAGCACTCAGTAATTCCAGGCCTCACAAGAGACACAAGTTACTGACAACCCCACAGTCTACAGGTTAACCTATATACTATATTGTATATGCTCGTGTGTATATATATATATATATATATATATATATTACTGCACAGATATACAATGATTGTGCCAACAAAAACATTTAGCCTGTCTGATATGTATTTTCTTTTAAAGCCAGGTGGAATCCTGACGATGTTAGCCTACCCTAATTTTAGATAAGCGTTCCGTTTAGACCTGTGTAGGCCGTGTGTGTGTGTAGGCCTACGAGTGAACTATTACGGTGAGGCACTGTAATGTATTTTCCCCTTCACTCTCGGAGGTTATACGAAGTGGATGAAGAAACAACTAGTAGGCTAGTATAGACAAACTTATAATTGGATTGAGATTGAAATAGTGATTACTATTATACAGCCCAACAATAAAAAGAATGGAAGCATTAATTACTGACAACAAAGGTGAACACTGCTAGCCATAGAGCCAGACACAATGTAAACAATACAATAGTACGTAGGAATAACAACATGCTGCAGCACAAATGATAACAAGGACCGCTAACAAAGACTACACAGATACGGTAACATGCTGGAAAAACAAACAACAACAACAACAACAGCAAAAACTAACAGTAACAACAACAACAGGAAAGGCAAGCAACAATAACAGGAAACACAACAATAAAAAATTAAGAGTTATTTGATAAACAACAGAAATAAGTAGATCACACACACACACACACACACACACACACACACACACAGAGCAAAAATATCACTGCAAAATATGGCACACTACCTTACTGCACATTGCTCACAACCAGGATTAACATAAACTGAGTCCTATAATAAACCTTCACTATCCCGTTAGTTATAAAAGAGAAAAAGAGACATGAGTCACACTATGGTAAATGGTTGTAATGTTTGGCAGTGTGACAAATACCTACCATCACAAATAATGAGTATGTGTCCTGGTAAACTCATACAGTCACCCAAAACAATTATTCTGAAGCGTCCGCTCGTCCACAAACTGTAAAGGATTATTATGATGACATTTTTATTATAAGTATTTATGTATGACCTCGACAGTGTATTTTCTTTTTCACCTTCAGCTGTAAATACAATGCTGTATTGTAGTTTAGTAATATATGATTGAGGAGAGACGAAACTTATTAGGTCACTGATTTGCAGCAGCTTATCAACTCCATAACGTGCATTAATTGGTCACACATCTCCCCTGTTGCCAAGAGTTACCTGTGATGGTGACAGAGAAATTTGACATGGTTGGTTGGTTGGTTGGTTGGTTGATACGCCAGTCCTTTCTAAAAGACCTCGTTGAACCACTTGACACAGTTCTCGGTGCTGTAAATGCAATAGGCTTTGTGTTACAAAGTAAATTACTTGATGTAAATAAATACACCCGCTTACGCTGAGAGAAAGCTTCAAGGATACAGGCCTGCTTTGATGTATATAATACTCAGCGGGTGGTGTTTAACTCTCTCCTTCACGGATAATTGTCAATCACTCACCATCAAGGCCACTCTAATTATCTGATACGTACAAAATTAACTCTTAAGTATTTTATAGTTTAAACAGGTGTGAAAGCAGCAGCCTCTTACTGAAGCTTGGAAACACCAATAATTTGTAAGGTATCGTATTATACCTAGACTTATCGTGTTCTGCATTCATAAGAGATCTGAATAAAAATATGCGATGTGTTGGTAGCATATTTATTGTTACTCGGGGGGGGGGGGGATATATAGCACATTCATTATTTACAGTTACTTTTCTTGCTATAGTCTGGCAGTAAACAATACATTTATCCACACAAACTTAACTTACCGCATCTAACGTCTAACCCCGAGGATGGCAACCACAGACGTACCGGTAGTAGCATCGATAATTATAATGATGTTTGTTACCTGTTTAATTAAGTATTGCTGCTATAATTAGGAATGTGTTATCCTCTTTAACCCTTTTCCTGTCTGGGTGATTTGTATGTGCCTCATTTTAACTTAATTAATATATGGAATTCTGACGCACATTGACGTAATCATGTACAAATAATATGGTGACTTTTTTTTTTTTTTTTTTTTTTTTTTGTGAAATATACCAGAACCCTTAGGCCTAGTTATATTTAGTAGGCCTATATACAGGAAGTGTCATTGGGTGCAGGGCGATAACGATACCCGGTATATATACGATGGCTCCACGATGTATGTATGTATTTATGAGCCATCGCTATATAAATATGACCTTGAACCATGACCTAATACGATACCAATACTATTCATCCTCTTTGTTTAAGGGGGTGCGGGAATAGGGGGACAGGCTTGGGGGGGGGGGGTTTAGGGGGGGTGCAGGAGTAGGGGGACAGGCTTGGAGGGGGGGGTTAGGGGGGTGCGAGAATAGGGGGACAGACTTTCTACCCCCCCCCCCCCAAGCCTGTCCCCCCTATTCCTGCACCCCCCCCCAACCCCAACCCCCCCCCCAACCCCAACCCCCCCCCCAACCCCAACCCCCCCCCCCCCCCCAAGCCTGTCCCATACTCCGGCACCCCCTTAATTAAACACACAAAGATAAGTTTCCCCCTTCAGTGATTATACAGCATAGTTCACCTCATGTTTTTTTTATTGACTGAGGGTAAATAGAGTTATGTTTGTGTTGGGGTGGGTGGCTTTGGGTTACATCACAGGTGGGAGGGCGTCTACAATGGTGATGTTGATGATGATGGATATGATTGGTAATGGTGAACAACCGACCTACCTATATAACCTGAGGCGAGACGTGACCTTTTAGTTGGTCTTGTAAACTTTAATGCCACCTTCACAGTCTTATAATATTATACCCTACGCTGGCTGTCTCTCTCTCTCTCTCTCTCTCTCTCTCTCTCTCTCTCTCTCTCTTCTACTATCCACACCCTTTTGTCTTCCTTCCCTAACACACCTCTACCATTCATTCTCTTCACCTGTTCTCAAGCCTCATCATCACCTTTCACCTCATCCATCACTGACACTCACTCTTCCTTCCCACGCCAGCCTGTCACATCTCAATCTCTCTGTCTCCCCAGGAATAAAATACTCGACTCTACATTTGTCACTGCTGTTCCAATTAAAGTGTTTATTTCCACAGTAAAAGGTAGCACGGTATATAACTTTGGATATAAATTACAAGGGACAATGGGAGTCGAAAGTTAAAGAGGAGATTCTCTTGTTGGTAAATTGGAAGGCTACTGATTCCTCCTAAGTATGCCATGAAACAGATCTCCTATTAGTGGTACAGTCATGGTCTAAAGTTCTGCAACCTGGTGAATAAAAGCGAGCCATTTGATTGAAACTTATGAACCAATATTGCAGAGGACCAACTGCTATTGTTTTGGATCATTTTTCGAAGCCATCTCATTGGAAGGTGTTACAGAACTATTGACCATGACTGTACCATTGAGGGCGTCTGTTTTCTAGTATAATTTGGAGGAAAACAGTAAGTAGCCTTCCAAATGACCACCAATCTTCCCTTAATTAACCAACTCTGTGACGACATTCCCATTACCATAACAAAAACACTATGACCTTTTCCTACACTGACTTGTTATAGTGATAGCGTTGTCCTGCTGGGTGACTAACAAATCCTTATCTGACGTCACACTACCTTATATAACCTTACCTGTTTTTGTTTGTGTGTGTGTGTGTGTGTGGGTGGGTGGGTGAGCAGCACGTGAGTTGTGTGTATATATATCCAGTTGTCAGACCGCTACCCACACTCATCACCTTAAAAAAAAAAAAACACAGTTCATCAACGATCCGATCCATCAATGGCTGTCTGGGTTAACGAGCCGTGTGTGTGTGTGTGTGTGTGTGTGTTACGAGCCGTGTGTGTGTGTGTGTGTGTGTGTATGTGTGTGTGTTATAGGGTAGTTATCGTCATACATTGGGATCAACATCTTTCACTCTCTCTGCATCTGAAAGTTATGAAGACTAAATATATGAATTGGCGTCTGTTAACCAATGTAGAGGCTTTGAATGGTAATAATAATAATAATAATCATCATCGCTGTTGTTGCTCTTCAAAATAGTAATAATGGTAGACAATAAATAGTAGAGCAAATAGAGGCAAGTTTACGATGGTGTATATTTTGAGAGGCTTTTATTTTCTCCTCCTGAACTTCACAGGGGACTTCACACAGCAGTCTATTGTTACCAGATGATGTAGGCTAATAAGTTGTAACAGCAGGGTATAAGTAGAAGCTTAGTGGTAGGTAGGGAGGTGAAGAAAATAGCATGTGTAAGTAGGTAGGTATAGTGGTCCCCAGTGTGTGGGCAGGGGATGCAGGCGAGTTGCAATTCTGGTTTATTTATTATTTATGTGGGCAAAGTAACGGCAAGAGGTAGGTGACAGGGTAGGTTGAAGATCAGAAGCTGTTATGTGGCGGGAAGGACGAGGAGAAAATTAATTATGAGCCCAGTTCCAAATATCTTACGTAAAGTGAAAAAATAGTTGCAGAGTTGTTGTTGTGTCCTCAGTTGAACTCTTTGGTGGTAGAGAAAGAACAGGACAGGTGAGCAATTCAATACAGTAGGCTAATAGGAGTGATGTGGATGAAATATATAGGGTAAATAGTAGTAGGAGGAGGAGGAGGAGGACGAGGAGGAGGAGAAGTAGTAGTAGTAGTAGTAGTAGTAGTAGTAGTAGTAGTAATAGCAGTAAACAGTCTATAGGGTAGGAAGGAATGTGAAAAAGTTTAGCAGCGTAGCAGAATTAGAAGTTGTCGTATGTGAGCCAAATAAAGCTGTAGCAGTATAGATAGAGGGCTGTGTGTCAGAAGCCAACCAACCAACCAACCAACCAACCATGTGATAGTATATGGGTGGGTAGAGTATAGGGGATGGCCACGTGAAGTCAGGGTCTCGTGTCTGGTCCTCCCTCGTTGGTTGCTGTGGTTTCGTTACGTAACTTGTGCTGGTTGGTGTTGTGTGTGTCCGTGTGTGGAGATAGATGGATGTGTGTGTGTACTGCGTAGACGTGTTGTTTTCATGCCAAGATGTGTGGAGGTTAAGTTGCGTAGCATTATATGTAAATGTTGTTGTTACACTGCGTAGATATGGCTGACATGTACAGTATTATAATATAGTGTGTGTGGAAATGAAAAGTATGCTACACACACACACCAAGTTGCTTATACATACCAATTGGCTATACACACCAAATGTACTACACAGACCTATCTATACATCATGTGAGCCTTTCAGAGCTAGACTACTCACGCTTCTTATGCCTCAGGTCTTCACACAGTCCAAAGGTCTCGTATGTACAATAAGTTGACCTACATAGCTATATATACGTCCAGCCGCAAACAGAAGTTCTAGCCTCAACTGACATATCATAAACAACAACATAAACTTCACTGGCTATATATACATTAACAACAACTTCACAGGCTATATATAAACAACATAAGCTTCACAGGATCTACATAAGTATTATTATCTTTCTCAGGCTCATGAACTAAATCACCAGAGAAGGGTTACTACTGTTGGCTATTAGTGCCTATATTACACATAGGTCATATAGAAGTTCACACACACACACACACACACACATTGCACTCCAGGGATGCTTACTTTATCGATACTACGCACTGACTACAAGGGAGAGAGGCGGAACGGGAGTAAGAGAAGAAATGAAAGTGAAAAGTAAACAGTAAGGATAGGAATATTATATAGTAAGCATGGAGAAGGTAAAGAAACAGATTCAGGAAAGAAAAGAGTAAGCAGAACTAAAAGTAAGAAGAGAAAGTAAATAAATCGAGTCAGTATTTAATTATAAAGAGAGAGAGAGAGAGAGAGAGAGAGAGAGAGAGAGAGAGGAGGAGGAGGAGGAGGAGGAGGAGGTAGGGAGAGGGAGATAAAGTGCATGATGAGAGTGATGACAGAAAAGTATTAATATAAAGAGGAGAGATAAGGCAGAATTAGTAACGGAGGGGAGGAGAGATGTGACAAAATTAGAAGGAAAAAAACAAACATAACGGTGGAATTTAGAATACTAGATAGAGTTTATAGAGTTGAGAGGAGACGGAAAAAATGAAAAAAAAAAAAAAAAATGTAGAAGATAAAGAGAATGGAAGAGGTGATTAAAGTTGGGGGAACAAAGTAATAGTCTCACTCTCTCTCTCTCGCTCTCTCTCATATATTTAATCACTGCCTCACTCTACAAGTTATCTCTCTCTCTCTCTCTCTCTCTCTCTCTCTCTCTCTCATATATATTTAATCACTGCCTCACGCTACAGGTTATAAATTGTTAAGGTCAGTTTTGTGTAGGATTTAAGTAAAGGGATGAATCATAATTATCAGGGGGGCAAACTGGATGTCTATAGATTTCCTTCAAAATAATTATGCAGAGTAACAATAATTTCCCGACACGTGTACTGAGGTTAAACTGTTTCATGGCATTGGATTGGAGAAATTAGTAGCCTTCCCCTCCACCTTGTCTAGTTAAATGTACACGATAATTATTCGCGCAGATGCAGATATACTGTTGGGAGTTTTTTTTTTTTTTTTTTTTTCTCCAACTGGTGTCATAACAATTGGCGAGTTTTGAGACAACTTAGTACTACAAAAAATTTGTTAATGAACTTTTTACCATATTCATAATGTGAACGAAAAAAATGTCGTTATATATTGGGGTGTACTGTAGACTTCCAGTTAACTTTGATTTATACTTTTTTATTATTACTGGTAGTATTAAACATTGAATTAAGTTGGAATCCATAAACGAGGAAATCCATAAACGAGGAAATCCACTATGCATTCTAGTTTGCTATTTAGTTAGAAACCTACACAAAACATAATATTGTAACGAAATATAGCATACAGTAGTATAGTCTAATTAATCGAACCAGCCTCCCCCCCCCCCTCCGTACCTCTCTCTCTCTCTCTCTCTCTCCTCTCTCTCTCCTCTCTCTCTCTCTCTCTCTTATAAGTATATAATTCTATCTATATATACTTAAGCTAGCTATTTACAGTAACTTCATACTAGTATCCTCAGTCAGGTTAACCTTGATAACTAACTATCCCTTTAAATGACAATATTTTGCACTGTCACTGAGCAATGATACATTTTACTCATCAAATGTAAGTAAGTACGTAATGGTAACCTCTCTTTGCAGTACATAACGTAATGGTAACCTCTCTTTGCAGTACACAACGTAATGGTAGCATATCTTTGCAGTACACAACGTAATGGTAACCTCTCTTTGCAGTACACAACGTAATGATAACCTCTCTTTGCAGTACACAACGTAATGGTAACCTATCTTTGCAGTACACAACGTAATGGTAACCTCTCTTTGCAGTACACAACGTAATGATAACCTCTCCTTTGCAGTACACAACGTAATGATAACCTCTCTTTGCAGTACACAACGTAATGGTAACCTCTCTTTGCAGTACACAACGTAATGGTAACCTCTCTTTGCAGTACACAACGTAATGATAACCTCTCTTTGCAGTACACAACCTCTCTCCCTTCCTTCCTCCCTCCCTCGGCATCCCACGGTATACTTTCTCTACTTTTTTTTGCCCCCTCCACCACCAAACTTTCCCACCCCAACTCACCATCTCTCACTTCTCCTCTGCCACACACACACACACATTTCCAACTCCGCGGTCAGCATTACATTATTTTTCTCTCATAATTTATCCGTATTCCATTTTCCTCCCAAGTTGTTGTTGCTTCGTCGTTTATTGCCAGTTTTACCTCTGCTACTCCCCGGATCTCTTTTCTCTTCTCTTCCCTGGACCTGTTTCCTGGCATATTTAGGAGGAATCAAGGCGCCCCAATAGATAAATATGTACTGCTATCCTCTTAAGGTTGTAGGTGGTGTACAGTCGCCAGTATAAATTCGCGTCCATCCCCCCCCCCTCCCCCCCCCATGTACTCATTTAAGTTACATTCCGAATCCGTTTCTATTCTAGCAACATATATAAATTACCACATGAGAAGTACTGTATGTATGTCTGTTGTCTCTGTATTTCAATAGTATTACAACATCACTTTAGGCTTATCATTTTGCAGGTGGAAATACAGCGAACTTTTTATGCTCCCGACTGTACATTAGGCCTGTACTCCACTGACCTTCTTCCTTCCTTCCTTCCTTTCTCGGTGATGTAATTTTTCTCTCTCTCTCTTTCGGAGCCTTTAATCCGGATAAAATTAATAATTAAGTGGCCCCTTGCTTTGAAGACGAGGGTTTTAGTGTGGAGGAAGAGGAGTAGACATAGAAAAAAACATTAAATAAAGTGGAAGTCGGTGGAAGAAGAGGAGAAAAGAAGGGTGATAAAAGAGGGAAACGAAAGAGTGGAGGAGAAAAACAGGAGATGGGAGAGGTGGTTTTGTGCAGAAGATTACACAAAAAGAGAGGAAGAAGAAATGGTTTTATGTTGTGAAGGTGGAAGTAGGAAGGCGAGAGGCAAGAAGAAAAAAAGTCTAGGAGATGATAGAGGGAAGGTAGGATATAAAATGGGAAAGATTGAGGCAGGAGAGGAACGGAGGGGGGCAGAAAAGATAGGAAGAATGGGCAAGAGAGACTGGAAAGAGAAAGAAAGAATGAATTAGTAAGGAAAAGAAAGAAAGTTGACGGGAGAATACAGACGGTGCAAGGAGAGTAGTTAAGAAATATACAGGACAGACAAGAAAGGGAATGAGAAAGAAGGAATAAGTAAGGGATTGCAATGAAATAAAGTTGATTAGGAAGAACAAAGACGGTGAATGAAGACTTATAGTTAAGAAATACATACAAGACAGGGAGGGAAGGAAGATGGCTGGGATGGAGAGAGTGTGTGTGTTGTAACTGAGAGAGAGGTTACCGAGGGACGAAGTACTGTAGACGTGAAGAAGGAGAAGGAGGAGGAGAAGGAAGAGAAGGAGGAGGAGGAGGAGAAGGAGAAGGAGGAAGAGGAGGAGAAGGAGAACGTGAAGAAGGAGAAGGAGGAGGAGGAGAGACGGCATTGGTGAAGGTTTATTGATTAGAGAAAAATGCCGTCCGTAGCCTTGTCACCCCTTCACACCAACACCACTACCACCCTCAACCTCTTCCCTGTTTCTTTGTCTTCCTGTTGTTCTCCTACTAGGCCTACTTGTCGTTACAGTGACTCTTTTCAACTCCTATAATATTCCTCACACACCATTTACAATCAACGACGCACGTGTAGCCTGAACTGCCTCCATAGAATTTAATGTGTAACAGGAATAAAACTTGTCATAGGGAGTGTTTATTATACTGCTGTTGTCATCGTCTGCTAATATTTTCAAGGAGTTTAAGGGGAGAGTATACTTTTGATAGATTGGAGCACCTTGAATCCCCCAAAGTATGCCAGGAAACAGACCCACATGAAGAAAAATAATGGTATCCTGTTGCCTGGAATAGTTTGGAGGAATCATTATCTCCAAAAATGTCAGAACTATACCCTCCCCTTAACTATATACTATTTCCTCCAAACAGTAACACAACAGTTTTCATACTCAGGGGTTTGTTTCTTGGCATTAATTGTTTGAAGGAATCAGCAGGAGGCTCCAAATCGTCGTAAAAGAGAATATATAGTTCCTTGAAGGTTATAAGGTCAGCTGTGGCTTCTTTTTGTCTAGGTCAAACTGTAATCAAGATTGTCTGTTTATACTGTTCCTGTGAGGTCGCGTGTCACTGCATAAACCCTCCCTTTCCCTCCTCAGCCCCCCTTCATCCCTCTCTTTCCCTCCTCATCCCCCTTCAGCCCCCGTTCATCCCTCCCTCTCACTCTTCCTCCATCCCTCCCTCTCACTTTTCCTCCCACCCCCTCCCTCTCACTCTTCCTCCCACCCCCTCCCTCTCACTCCTCCTCCCACCCCCTCCCTCTTTATCCTTCCTCCTTCACCCCCCCCTCCCTTCTTGGCTACACTTCCACTGACCTCCATCCCCCCCTCCACCACCATTCCACTACCCTCTCCCCCTGGCCTCTGTACTCTCCATCCCATTCTCCTCCTCCCACTATCACCATTCTACTCCTCCATCCCGGCTCCCCCCACCACCAAACTACTCCTCTACCCTTTCTCCCCCCTTCTCCACCACTCCACCCTGCCTCCCTCCACCACTACCACAACAACCATCACCACCACCCCACCCCACAACAACACACACCCTGTCTGTCTCATACTATTGTCAGTGGTCACCCCCAGCAGTGCCTCTCACGTATATACTCGAAGTCTTCACACGTCTCTACTTCTTTATCTCCTATCCTTTGCTTCTTCACTTTTTATCTCCTCTCGTAAATCTTTGTCCACGTCTCCTCTTCATTTCTTTATCTCCTCTCGTCAGTGTTTTTTTTTATATTACTAATCACCTCTCCTATTCTGTCCACACCATCTCTTCTTACCTTCTTCTGAGTAATGCACTTACACCTCCATACATACATACATACAGGCCTGTAGTCTGTACCTTCACTTACATCCTGTACACTTTTATCTTCTCTCCTTTACCTCCATCTTTTAGGAATACACCATCACCATTTTTCCCCTCCTTCCTTATCTATTTTACCTTCAGCTTATCTTCTTTCCTTCCAACTTCTCTCCTTTCCCTCTAGCTTCTCTCCTTTCCTTCCAACTTCTCTCCTTTCCCTCTAGCTTCTCTCCTTTCATCCCATCTATCTTTTCTCCTTTCCCTCCAGCTTCTCTCCTTTCATCCCATCTATCTTTTCTCCTTTCCCTCCAGCTTCTCTCCTTTCCCTCCAGCTTCTCTCCTTTCATTCCATCTTCTCTCCTTTATCACGACCCTTCCTGTTTCCTCCTAGTCTATATATACTCCCTCTGTCCAATAAACCTTGACGATTATCATCATATACCTTGTACACATATAACCTCCTTCCTCCTCCGTCTTCCAGCCTTCACCACCTGAATGTCATCTTCGCAACGTCCATTACCCTTTCTGTCCACCTGTACAACCCGTTAGACCAGCCAGACAGACACTTCCCATTAGCTACTGACCAAGGGAAGCTCGTGTAGGAGAAAGGGAAGGAGTAAGATGGGAAGAACAAGAGGGAAGTGGAGGGCAGAAAAGGAAGTGATAAAGTATGTAAAGATAACAGGAAGGAAAGATATGGTATAAGAGGGAAGTGGAGGGCAGAAAAGGAAGTGATAAATTATGAAAAGAGAACAGGAAGGAAAGATTTGGATTGTATAAGAGGGAAAAGCAGGATGAGGAAGATAGGTGGTGGTGATATTGGAAGAGAGGAGGAAGTAGTAGTGATGGTAATGTCCTGTAGATGTAGGAAAAATAGATGGTTGTGAAGGAGTTGGAAGGTAAATTGTGTTGGAAAATGAGGTGATATATATAGTGGTGGAAAAGCAGGGGATGTGATGTAGAAGAGGAAGGAAGGAAGGAGAGTAGAAAGAGAGAGGGAAGAAGAAATGGAAGTAGTGATTGATGGAGGTGGTGGTGGTGGTGGTGGTGATAATAGACCCATGACAGCACGCGACACACACAGTCATACCCTCTAATATCAGTACTCCGCCCTACCATCCTGTCCAACACCAACACCTGTCATTACACGCCTTCTGGTCAGGCATCGTGGAGACATACAAACCTTACGAGAGAGAGAGAGAGAGAGAGAGAGAGAGAGAGAGAGAGAGAGAGAGAGAGAGAGAATAAACCATACAGACTCTGGTTCCTCTTGTCACATTGTATAACACACACACACACACACACACACACACGTACGGTACCCACTTTGGTTCCTGTTGTCACTTTGGATAACACGCCCACATACAAGACTGAGACCACCCATAGACCAACACACACCACCCACTGACCACCACCACACCGTATATAGAGTGTCATAAGATACATACACACACACACACACACACACTCCTGAGCCCAGTCGTGTTCATGTCGTCCAGGTTTGGTAACTGATAGTCTCACATATCTTAGGTCAAGGTCAGTGTTGTTAACCTGCAAGTATTTGACGTTTGTGTTTTCTTGCTCGTTCGGAGACATTGTAGAATAATTGTATGTGTTTATTTTTTTCGTTGTCTACCCCGTTGATGCATAGTTACTATTTTTGCTATACGTAATAACATCTAATAACTTCTTCAGGACTAAGTAGTGAAGTAGTATTGGATATGAATCTTGTTGATATGGTGGAGTTTTAGGTTTGTTTCCAGATAATGTTGCCAGGTACATAAATATATATTGTTTCCTGTTATCATCACAACACAGTCTTTACCTAACCAACAATGGGGCTGTGGTTGGAGTGATGTCATAAAATCAGCTGATGGAAACACACCTCCTCCTGTTGGAGTGTGTTTACCTTCATTCACAACACAACACAGCCTTCACAACAATGGCAGGATTATTGTTTTCATTTTTATCACTGTTGTGGATGTATGCAAGCGTGGACTTTGATAACATAACACTTAATTACATGCAGTTAAGAAAAGGACTTGCTAAATAAAGAAGTACATATATACCCAAGCTGTTTTGTGGTACTGAAGCTTTGATAAGTTTGGTAGGAATTAATCGTTAATACAGAATCCTCTCTCCATTATTTTCCAGTATAAACTCTCTTCTACTTATTAGACTGGAAATATGAGCATCCATCCCCGAACAATTTTTCATTTCATAAAAAATACCCTTGAGAGATAAATGGTCAAGCTTTTCGATAACAGTCAACCACGCTGACCTTCCTGCTGTCTGTGGCTTCGTCTGTGCTTGCAATACTGTATCTCCAAATCACTTGTGTCTGCGTGACGTAAGAAGCTTCATGGGAACACTTCTCAGACCAACAAAAGAGCACTTGAGAAATTCACCGTGATGCCTTGTCTGATCAAACGGATTGTGGCACGAGTGGGTTGGCTGTGTACAATTAATAACAGATTTTATTACAATCCAACGCCATGATACACGGATAGTGATGAACAGTTGACACCCATACTGATAATATTATATAGCCAAGTGCCTTTTGATGTTTGATTGGAAAATGATTCAGACTACAATGCTCATAGTTGTATTTGCACACAATTGTTATATCGCTGATGATATTAAGGGGAGATTCTTTTGTTAGCGAATTGGAATGTCTCTGATTCCTGCAAACTATGTCAGGAAACAGACGCCCTCAATGGTGTACTAATAAGGGATATGTTTCGTGGCATAGTTTGGAGACATCACAGACCTTCCAATTCACCAACAAGAGAATCTCCTCTTAATACACATTGTGATGTCGACTGTACGTACTTGTAGCACATGGTTAGGAGGAGTGTTCAGACAGCCTAGTTGATCAGATAGGTAGGGAACCTGTCACACCTGGCTGCTCTCAGTCTGCCCTTCTGAGGTATTGGTGAGTAGTTGCCAGGATATACTCCAGATACACTCAGATGTCATGTACGACACACACACACACACCTACTGTATGTATTGTACCATAGTGCAGTAACAACAAGGTAGCCGCCAGGTTCACATGCTAGTAGAATAGTTTTGAAATCCCAAATTTAGACAATAATCAATGCAGTTTATATTTTTCCACGCATCCCTTATGAACGTGAAAAAAAAAAAATCCGGCAGATGCCTTACAATCTGAGGCCCAAAGATGTGGCAGAGAGCCAGCCAGACTGACAAAGAGTCAGACAAGATTTAGTGGGGACAGAGTTGAGGAGGGAAGAGCGAGGTGAGTCGTACAGTCATGGACATAAGTATGTTTCGTCTTACTTTCCTGTTTTGATTATATCGTACCGTAACATATCGTGTGTTAGAAGAGAAGTGTTTATGTTTGACTTCGAGATCACATAATGTACAATAAAAGTAATTTAAGGCTACATTTACTACCATAACAATCCTCACCACTTCACAATATATTTATTATGAGAATTAATTAGGTGGAACAGTGTTAACAGAACTTTTACCCACTACGTGTATAAGTAAAGATCAGACAGAGAGCCGTGTAAGTCTACTACAATGAAGGACATGTAAGTTGTCTCCCTCCCTCCCTCACTCCCTCCTGCCCTTCACTGACACTTAAGCAGGCTATAGTGACCGTGTAGGATTATTGGAGAAACCCTAAAACTGTCATGAGAGATGTACACACTTGTTGGAGTTGTATCTTTCGTCGCAGCTTTATGATTACTTTATAAATTCTCTTTATTATTATTGAAACGAGATGTATGTAACTTTTGTCATACTCTGTACTATCACCTTCATGTCACTATAAAACCACAACTCGAGTCTCCTTCCCAGCTTTTTACGACCACCCCGAGCACCAGCCATCCTCACAAATGAATGGGGATGTTTTTTTTTTTCATGCTCCGTCTGGTACAAGCTGGACATGTGTAGGAGTGAAGTGGACTGGGGTCGGTCATGGGGTGCAATTATTTCACTTACAGTAGCTATAATACTCTGAGTTAGGACTTGCAACTTGGAGGACATAATTATTCTTAGACAAACATTCTGACCATTTAGCTAACGTCAGATACCGTAATACAAAGATCTGGTAACGTGCTTTCTGTCATTGGGAAAATTGGCACTCATTCTTACAGTTCAGTCATATAGTATCTTTAAGTTTTCAGTAACATCTGAGTCCTGGCACACCTTCAGATGAAACATTATGCATTCGTACTACCCCTGGCAACCACCATCCTGAATGAAGATGTGAGACTA
Source organism: Petrolisthes cinctipes (assembly GCA_033782935.1). Lineage (NCBI taxonomy): Eukaryota > Metazoa > Arthropoda > Malacostraca > Decapoda > Porcellanidae > Petrolisthes > Petrolisthes cinctipes. Next base: position 19,978 of record JAWQEG010008383.1, on the reverse strand, counting down.
TAAAGGTGACCCTATCAGGACCGGAACCTGGTTGTAGTAGGAGCTGGAACCCGTTATGTCCGGCGGGCAAAAGTAGTCGATGTCTGTCTGACCCAACATTTGTGCTTCTTCACTGGCTAGGTCTGCCTTTGCCCTGATTTTCTGTGGAGGAGTGTAATATGGAGCTGCACTCTACCTACATAACCCAGGCACCTCACCAACCACTCTCTCTTCCTTGGCCTGGTCTAGTTTGGTCTGGTCTGGTCTGCCTAGCTCGTGTAAATAAATTGAACGGCAGTATTGTTCTGATGGTCACTTTTGGTAGCAGGTGGGAACAGAGGTGGAATGAGTTACGTACTATCACTTTTATCAATATCATCTACCATTAGTCACCAGTTTGTAGCTCTGGTTAAGATGGTTGTACAATCTGGCGTCTGTAACACTCGTTGCTTTTTGAGGTTGTAATTCCTAATGGTTTATTAAGTTGGCAGTCATCAATTATTTTTTAGCACAGTGGGTGTATCATAATCCCACTCTATGTGTATGGAAATTAATTCATCACGTCTTCATTACAACATTAGGGGTTTTAATCTGCTGGTTATAAAACATCACTTTTATAAACACTTCAGCCATTATATTATACCTTAGCTTTGTGGTGTATAGAAACTGTTGTTGTAGGCACAGATACTATAGTCACGCCACTGGCACTCTAATCAACCAAAATAAAAACAAACATTGTAATCTAAACAGTGAAGATTATTCAGTGTACCGAGACTATCAGATAAGCACTATCAGTAAGAGGAAAAGTACACAGGTGTCCCCCAACCCTCCAGCTTAATGAGGAGGCAACTTGCTATGCTGTTACCACCGGCAGAGCTTTCTTCCCTGATGCATATTGAAGCTGCATTCATCTCGTTATTGGTAAAGCGTTTGTTATCGTCTTAGCACAGGCAGTCATTTTTCTTTACCTGTTGTTCATTGGTTTTATTGCAGTAGTTATATATCGGTATGTACAGTATATCATTCTCGCTTTTTTCATTTTCCTTTGAGGATAGCATAACTAAACATGAAATGCAGTAAAAATTGTAAATCTGTTGTAATTTGCAACTTCACTATAACAAAAAATACGAGATATCACAAGGTATCCTGTGCTTAAATTTATCTTCTTGGTTGTAGCCTAGTCTGCCTGAGTAACCATGCATGGGTCAGCTTAGTCACTACAATAATCTTCACTCTTTACACAGTCATAGTTCATTGGGCTGTGAAAGTAAATAGATCCACTTCGTGCTCGACCGTAGCTACTGAGGGAAGAAAGAACCTGCTGATGCATTCCTTACCCTACTTGGCAAAGCGATTAATTTCCATACCTTTTGTAACCTAAACTTTTTACAGTGCCTCACATGGCTTGCGTCCGGATACTTGCTAACAATGTGTCTTAAACTGTGAACAATAAACGTCAAAATTATCACTTAAACACCAAACTAGTCCTAGTAAACTACTGTCTTATATTTCCACAGACTGAACTTCACTGATATATCCTTTCTGTCTTCATTGTACTTTTATCAATTACAAACCTGTGTATTTACCCTTTCAAAGAATCATCCGTCACCACATCCTCCCTTCGCTCTGGCCTCCTTCACCACAGTTGATGGGCACAGAACAATTTGCATATATGGAGGCAAGATAATGTTAACCAATAGAAGAAAACTGATTACTCTTAACACGTTGCCTCATTAAATCTCTAAATCTCTCTGTAAGTATTTTGATTTGTGACACAATTTAGAGGCTTCGGTAGCTTCCAAATCCATCTAATACAAGCTACATACATTAATATATATAATTCACAAACACAGGGCCAAGCGAAAATCTTTTTGTGAGTGACTGACTGTATGTAGGTGGCAGCAGCTTTGCTCGATATGCAGTGTTTTCCGCAATTATGCAAATGAGCTTGTCCAGCCTCAGGCCCCGAACCTCAGCACAGAAAAGTGGAGCTTAAGTAATGGGTCTCAAGTGCGAACCTGTCAATACAACAACACACTTGGCGAGTCTAGAAATTTCCTGGGCCAAAAACCAACCATGAAGCACCAGACACAAAACACTTAAGAAAATAGTACACTTTTGGTAGGAGCAGTACATCTTTTTAGTACATTGGAGCTCCTTGATGTCTTCAGAGTATGCCAGGAGGGGATGGGGGGGGGTAGTTTAGGGGGTGGGTTAGGAAGTTTACAATGGTAGAGTAGGATAGGGTGGGATGAGGGAAATTTGGTGTGTTTGTAGATGAACTGTATAACTGGGGAGAGGGGTTGGAGGGGGGGCTGGGTAGTTTATGGTGTTAGGAAGCTTACAATGTGGACTAGGGTGTGGGTGGGGTTGGGTAGGTCGACATGTGCTATGCTGTGCTGTCTGGGGTAGAATGGGTTGGGGTGAACTAGGTTGGCAATGCAATATCATACATTGAGTAGGTCGACATGTGCTGTGCTATGCTGTCTGGAGTAGAATGGGTTGGGGTGAACTAGATTGGCAATGCGATATCATACGTTGAGTAGGTCGACGTGTGCTATGCTGTCTGGGATGGAATGGGTTGGGGTGAACTAAGCTTGGCAATGCGATATCAGTGGACGTCATAAGAGCCTGTGGGAATGTGTTGGGTGGGTGTACAGTAGCCTACATCTTTATAAGGGAATCATCATTTGCTGGGAGTCTACTGATCCCTTCTAACTGTGCTACACAACAGATTCTCGACTTATTTATTGAAGTGGTTTGTTTCCTGGCATAGTTTGGAGGAATCGGTAGCCTTTCTGTCCACTCAATTTAAATTCACCCCCTTAATTAATACCCACACAACGCAAAACACAAGATGCATATTAATTTACACACTCACCACATCAACACCACTACTACTACTACTATCCTCATCTACAATATCAACTACTACGACTCATATATCTACTACTACTACTCATATCTACTACATCAACATTACTACTACTATCCTTATCTACTACATCAACTACTACGACTCCTATATCTACTACATCAACACTACTATACTACTAACACTTCTACTACCATGCACGGGGAGTGAGGGAGGGGTTGTGTTTATTAAAGATGTAGAGTACGTAATGCAGAATCATTGTATTTGCCCTAACGCTTGGTAGACGACTTCTTTGTTAAGGGGGAAGTTACAGTGTTGTGAAATATGGAAGCAAATGATTCCTCCCAACTATTCCAAGCAACAGGACGCCACCATTATTTATGTTCATCTAGTTCTGTTTCATGGCATATTTTGGAGGCATCAAGAAGCTCCATCCAGTGAACCAAAAGTATGGATACACTCCCCTTAAGATTAAGTTATACAAGTATGGGACCATTTTGCCTTTATTGTCTTTAGGAATCAATAGCTCTCCAATCTCACCACAAAGAGACCTGACTACCTACCTGCCCCCTTACTGGAGAACTGGTGGAGATCATTTTTAAAGACGCACTACATCATCAATAGGTGCCCAAATTAATCCTGTGACACTGGTATGTACAGTTGCGGACCCATACATGAAACAGACACACTTCAAACTGGGCCCCATATCGAGGATAGAACAGGACACCCCTCTACACACATTGACTCATCCTACCTATTGCTCAGTGATGCGCCCCCCTCCCCCCCACTCCCCCCTGTTTAAGGTGTGTGTCTGTTTCATATGTCAGCAACTGTACGTGCATGGTGCCCTTTCAGTGTGTTTTCATCCCTGACACTACTAACCCAATCTTCAGCAAGGGGGTTTAATATTCATGCATTGTAATCAGTTCTCGTCTAGGAATGATAAGCAGTTTGTGTGTCAGGTGATGTCTGAAAGAAGCTGTGTTTTCTATATATAGCCTGTTATGTTGTGTTCTGATGCCTAACAATACACCTATTCTTATACCACGCAGTGTGAGTTCCTGACAGGGTATCACACAGGGGCTTTTTTTTTTTTTTTTTTTTTTTTTTTTTTTTTTTTTTTTTTTTTTTTTTTTTTTTTTTCGTTCCAGGCAGATACGACCAAAGTACATACAAACATTTATACTACAGTTGAAGTAAGCTTAAAACATCTAAAGGGTGAATCACTTATACTTATAGAGAGACGACCCATGTTTGCCTACACCGAACCTAAAAGGGATAACACACACATTTACGTAAAGCATAGGAAAACCTGATACTAGACTCAGGCCAATTATGGTAGTCTTATTTGGCAGTTTGGCAACGCGCCCAGTCACGCTTACCAACCCTATACCCACACAACTGGATGGTTTAGTATGAAACTTATCGAACCTCTCTTGTAACTATATGATTATTAGTATTACCACTATTATTATTATTATTATTATTATTTGTAGTAGTAGAAGAAGTTGTAGTAGTATATATTATTATTATTATTATTATTATTTGTAGTAGTAGAAGAAGTTGTAGTAGTATATATTATTATTATTATTATTATTATTATTATTATTATTATTATTATTATTGTGTACCAAAGTAAGATGTACACTCGCTGTCAGAAATTGTGTCCTGATCCTTTGGCACAGTGAATCGCAAATAGTCGAGCTTTGATGATTCCAAAAAATGTGTGTTGTAGGGAGACTCACCGTTGTCCGAACCTTCAAAAGTAGGCTGTTTGTGATTCGTCTTGCCAGGGGATCGGGACACAATTTCTGACTGCGAGTGTACATCCTACTTTGGTACACATCCTTACAGTCGGCCATAAAGCTTGGAAGGACTCCATGCTTGCACTACAGACGACTCTTAAGGACTATGAAATATGGAGCACGTGACGGACACAACTTGGAGGAAGACATATGTTAGAAGCAGCTTGGCGTCCCTCCTTCCTTCCCCTCCTTTCATTTCCCTCCATTTTCTTCCCCTCCATTTTATTTCCTTCCTTCCTTCCCTCCTTCCCTCTCCTTTCATCCTTCCTTCTCTTCGATTTCCTTCCTTACTTTCCTTTCCCTCCTTTCCTTTCCCTCCATTTTCTTCTCCTCCATTTTATTTCCTTCCTTCGTTCCCTCCCTCCCATTCCTTTCATCCCTCCTTCTCTTCCATTTCCTTCCTTCCTTTCCTTTTGTTTTCTTCTCCCCTTCCTTTTCCTTCCCTCTCTTTTATCCATTCCTTCCCTTTCCTTCTCTCTCTTTTATCCATTCTTTCCCTTTCCTTCTCTCACCCTCCCTTCCATTCCCTTCATCCATCGCTCCTCAACCATGTCTCTTTTCATTTTATTTCCTTCCTGCTTGCTGTCACATCTCTCCCTCACCTTTCTCTGGCGCTATATGACCTCGCTGTTGCGGCGCCTAATATCAATCAATCAATCAATCCTCAACCATGTGTTTTCAGGGTCACCCAAGTTATACCCACTTTATTATTATTCTTGTCCACATCTTTATCATCGGATCCCTTGTTTTCATCTGATGGTCGTTGTTGTTGTTGTTGTTGTTGTTGTCGTCGACCTTGTTTTCATCTTTTTTGAGGTTTTACTAATGCGTTTTTCATGGTCGTCTATTTAGCGTTATGTTGTCGTTTGGTCGTTCTCTTAGCACTATGTTGTCGTTTGGTCGTTTTCTTAGCACTATGTTGTCGTTCTGTTTGTCGTTTGGTCGTTTACTTAGCGTCCAAACTATGCCATAAAACAGACACCCTCAATGGTACTAATAGGGGATCTGTTTCGTGGCATACTTTGGAGGAATCAGAGACCTTTAATTTCACAAAAAAAAAAAAAAAAAAAAAAATTATATTCATTCGTTCCCCATGTCAAACCCCATGTATTACCTTCAAAATTGTGGGCAATACTTTAAAGGTTTTCCCGCCCCTTCGAACCTGAACCGTTGTCCATTTTTTCCAAAGAATTAACTATACTGTAGTCTTCTCAAAATACCTACCCTGACATGCACAAGGTAAACTAATTTAGAGTTTTGTTGTTGCTGTTGTGTTCATGGTCTTGATGTATCCGATAACCCGAGAGGCGGCGGGCGGGGTAGGGGGGGAGGGGTCGGACACTGTGGCTAGGTGTGGGTGGGGCTGTGGTGGTGGTGGTGGGGGTTGGGGGGGGGGGGGTTAGGGGGAGTAAGTTTGGCACCACCTGGGCGCCACCACACACTAGGATCGAAGACTTGCAGACGCCACCACTAGACACGAGCAGTCGACGCTGGGAAAACATTATTGACGTGTACAGTTAGTTATACCTTATTAATCCATCAGACAACAAACACTGGACAACTCGACTGATATGTGTGTGTGTGTGTGTGTGTGTGTGTGTTGTGTGTGTGGGTGTTGTGTGTGTGTGTTGTGTGTGTTATACCTTATTAATCCATCAGACAACAAACACTGGACAACTCGACTGATACGTGTGTGTGTGTGTGTGTGTGTGGTGTGTGTGTGTGTGTACCTTAACCATTAAAATCACAACGTAGTAATAGTGTTTGTTCACCTGGCAGACACTGATATATTTTGAGCCTCTGTATTTATGTTGGTGGTGGAGGAGTAGTAGTAGTAGGAGGAGGAGATGTTTTGGTTGTGAGAGGTGGGAGAGGAACACATACAGTTTACTACACTTATATATTTACCACACTTATATATTTACCACACTTATATATTTACAACACATATATTTACAACACATCACTTATATAATTACCACACTTATATATTTACCACACAACACTTATATATTTACAACACTTATATATTTACCACACTTATATATTTGCCACACTTATATATTTGCCACACATATATATTTACCACACAACACTTATATATTTACAACACTTATATATTTACAACACTTATATATTTACAACACATCACTTATATATTTGCCACACATATATATTTACCACACAACACTTATATATTTACAACACTTATATATTTACAACACTTATATATTTACCACACTTATATATTTACAACACTTATATATTTACCACACTTATATATTTACCACACTTATATATTTACAACACTTATATATTTACAACACTTATATATTTACAACACTTATATATTTACAACACTTATATTTACAACACATATATTTACCACACTTTTATATTTACAACACAACACTTATATAATTTACAACACTTATACATTTACAACACCTATTTTTATACACAACGCGTGCTATGATATACAAACACATCACTGACCTTCTCTCACCTCACCTCACCTCACCTCCTTGACCCTGCGCCCAAACTTTCACCAGCTGTTATATAGTTGTTGTTGTTATTGTGGTGGTGTTGGTGGAGGTTGTTGTGGTGGTGGTGTTGTTGTTGGAGAGAAGGTCGTATAGCGAGAAACAAGAATATATGAGGGTAATATGAAGAGCTGTATGCTTTTGGATGTGTATGATTGATGGTGGAGTTAGGATGAAAATATGATATGGCTGAATACGAGAGCAGTGGGTGGGTGAGAGTGGTAGTGGTAGTAAAGTTTGTAGTGGTGGTGATGTTGGTAATGGTGTTAGTATAGGGTTAATGGTGAAATATGTGTGGAGTGGGTGGGTTGTTGTTGTTATGATGATGGTGGTTGTGGAAGTGAGGTTGTAGTTATGGTGATGTTGGTAATGGTGTTAGTATAGGGATAATGGTGAAATATGAGTGAAGTGGGTGGGTGGGTGGTTATGGTGATAGTGGTTGTGGAAGTGAGGTTGTAGTTATGGTGATATTGGTAATGGTGCAATATGAGAGGATGGTAGTGGTAGTTGAAGTAGTAGTTGTTGGTTGTGGTAGTGAGGGTTGGTTGTTTGTAGTTGTAGTGACGTTATCTGTATGTCAGTATAGGAGTGCATAATGGTGATAATGGTAATGGTTCTGGTAGTGTAGGTGGAGGGCAGTGAGCCAGAATAAGATACTGTAAGGACAAACTGACGCCAGGAAGGAGGAGTGCTGTACAGTCACGGCACATAGTCCTTGACCAGGGTGTAAGGGGAAGTCTAATCAAGGACTATGTGCCGCGACTGTACCTACCTGTATAATATATATATATATATGTATTTGTTTATGTATATTGTTGTCTTTATATATATAGCATTTTGTGTTTATAATTCGTAAAGGTTTGCATTTTACATCTGGGAGGGTCCTTAATCATCACAGTTGGGGTTTTGCTTCAATGCTCGACCAACCAACCAACCAAACAACCAACCAACCTCTGACAGGGATAATTTCAAGAGAAGGTAAATTTATGTTCGACGAATTAGATAGTTGGTGATACATCCATACTACACTCCAAAACATAAATAATATCTCCTCCTCCTACCCTCGTTATATATACTGAGTTAATCATTTACTTCCCGACCAAAGATTGAAGGCAGAGTGAGCCCCCCCCCCCCCCCCACACACACATCCAATTTAAACCCCAACAGATTACCCCCATTAAGACATTTTATGATCGCCTGAGTACGCGTGGGTGCTTTAGATCCATAATTACTACTGCGTTATCAAAAGTGGAAATGAGTTGAAGCAAGCCAGAGGAAATAATTTTACGAGTCAATGCCAATCCTAAATACACCTCTTATCGTAAGCAGATAATATTATGATATATATAAATATTATCTATGTTCTGTTTTTTTTTAACTTTGTGATTTTCTGGAGGTCATTTTTTGCGTCTCTTGCATATTTTCTTACTACTTACTTACTTACTAATTTTCGCACCATTAAGTAGCAGATGATATTCTTATAGACAGACTACAAGGTTTGAGATGTGTAATAAGGGAGCTGATAACAAATTAACACTTACGGTACCTCCAGACAAAAGAACAACGGTACCTGCAGGAATCTTAATGTCAAACTTGTATTGGTATGCATGCTTTCTCTCTCTCTCTCTCTCTCTCTCTCTCTCTCTCTCTCTCTCTCTGTGTGTGTGTGTGTGTCTCTGTGTGTATGCATGAGAGAGAGAGAGAGAGAGAGAGAGAGAGAGAGAGAGAGAGAGAGAGAGCTTACATGCAAGAAGAGATGCAGGCACATTTTTCACTTTAATCACCAGGTTCGCCTCACGAGCTTCTTAAATGTGAGGTTCAACTCTTTGCCTGCATGAGTTGTTGTCGTTTTTTGTTGTTCTGGCCCCCAAGTCTTTGTTGTTATTATTTTTGTGGGTTAGTTTTGCTTCCTGGCGCCTGATGATGTGGAAGAGGAGGAGAAGGAGGTGGAGGAGGAGGAAAGGGGGATGAAGTGGTGGAGTAGGAGGGGGATGAAAAAGAGGAGGAAGAGAAGAGAGAAGAGAATTATGATGATGATGATAACGTAAAAGAAACAAGGTAAAGTTTAGGAGAAGGAAGATGAAAATAGGAAGTGGAAATAATATTATAAAGGGTTGGGAAGCAAAGGAAATATAAGTATAGGAAGGGTGTTTGAAAAATAGATATGATAAATGCCACTTTTACAGTATAGTGATTTCTTTATGATTGTTGTTTCTTTGTTTTTCCTGTTTTTAATTTGTCAGAGATTGATATTTATTGAGGAACTAGTGACAGGGAGAGATGGAAGTAACGAGAGACATAAAAAGTTGTGATGGGAAGCGGGCGACGAAGGTAGAAGGGAACGGAAGCAGCAGTAGACAAAGAGAAGGGGGATGGTAAGGGAAAGAGAACAGGTGGACATGAGGTATGATGATAACTCGTTTAGCTACAGAACAGGAAGTGCTAAGAAGAGTAATAATAAAAAAAAAACACAGAGGAAGAGAAGAGGAATGGAGAGATGAATGATTATATGTATAGGCCCTAGTAGGTACAGTCATGAGCACTAATAAGTATACATCTTTGGTTGAAACTTTGAGCAGTCCAATTCTAAAACGAACGATTATTTCAATGTTCAATGAAGATGTTATTGTGCATTTATTTACTATATCTAGGTATTCGAAGCACACCTGAATACTTATTAGTGCTCGTGACTGTACACATACGGTATAAGTTAATGAACGACCCATACTCCTTCCTTCAACCAACAACATCTTTCTTTGCCTTGCCTGCTTGGTTACCTGCCTTAAATAAATACTCACTGACTTCATCACCATATGGTCTTCATTTATTTTATTTTATTTTAGTGTGTGAGTGTCAGCCTTCGTCGTACACTTTGATTTTATTTAGTTGTTTTGGGGGCTCGTCTCTTGTTTGTTATTATTTTGGTGTATGAGTGTCTTCCTTGTTCGTATACTTTGTTACTGTGTTTTTATATATATTTTTTTATCTTTATTTATTTGTTTTATTATTACTTCTGCAGCAACCGTCACCCACAGCCCCCCCCCCCTCCCCCTCTCTCTCTCTCTCTCCACCAAACATCACCTCCACATCCCCACTACCACGTGTACCCATCTTCACCACTCACAGCTCGCCCCCCACCACCACCATCATCATCATCATCATCACACACACCTCTATAATTATACCACAGATATCACCACCACAGTCAACACCACCTCGCCCACGATCACCACCACACACAGATATCTTTACCACTTACAACGACTTGTCCTTCGTTCCTCTCTCCCCCTTATTCCTTCATCACATCTCTTCCTCCCTCCCCCTCCCCACCACCACTCTTACTGTACATCCCACTGTCTTCACCTTTCCATACATTGCCTTCCCCCCTAGAACCGGTCCCTTATCCCCAACCCCTTACCTACACTCTGTCCACCCTGCTCTTCCCACACTTTACCCACCTTCCCCTTCCCTCACCCGGCCCCCTCACTCACCTCCCTTCACTCTGCCCCACTCTCCCTCCCTTCACTCTGCCCCACTCTCCCTCCCTTCACTCTGCCCCACTCTCCCTCCCTTCACTCTGCCCCACTCTCCCTCCCTTCACTCTGCCCCACTCTCCCTCCCTTCACTCTGCCCCACTCTCCCTCCCTTCACTCTGCCCCTCACTCACCTTCCTTCATTCTGCCCCACTCTCCCTCCCTTCACTCTGCCCCACTCTCCCTCCCTTTCCCTTACGCCAATCCCTCACCTCCCTCCCTCCCTCCCTCCGTGTCGTGTTATATAAAGATCTGGTTCCCCCACCTCATCTTAGTAACCCATAGAGAATCACACACAGGTAGAGAAGAGAAATTGTAGGAGAGGAGTGGCATTATTAGAGATAAATGATTCCTCCAAACTATTTCCAGCAACAGGCCATCATTATTTTTGTTGTTAATCTGGTCCTGTTTCCTGGCATACTTTGGAGGAATCAAGGTGCTCTAATGTCCCAAAAGTGCAGTATACTCTTCCCTTAAGGGCGAAGTGAGTTTTAGAGAGAAGGACATTAGAGAGGAGAAAGATGAAAAAGAGTTGTGAGGAATATGATGGATGTAGATGGGGAAGATGGAGAAAGAGTGGTCATAATGAGATAGGGAGAGAGTATAATATGAGAGCAAGGAAAGGAGAGAAGAGAAAAGGTTAATGGGAATAGAAAGGGGAAAGACAGAGTGAGAGGATTAAGAGGGAGACATGCAGGTAGAGAGAGAGAGAGAGAGAGAGAGAGAGAGAGAGAGAGAGAGAGAGAGAGAGAGAGAGACGAAAGGGAGGGGAAATATGAGGACAAAAGAGAAGGACGGATTGGTTGGTTGATATGTAGTGCACAGGATAAAAACTAGTGTGGTCAGTTATAGAGTAGGAGAAAGAAACTGTGTATAGCAGGTAGAAAGAAGAAACGAATACCTACAGTACAGTATATAGAATTTGCTTTAGTACACTCGTGATACATAATTTCTGACCAGAGTGTGAGGAGCAGAAAACTTCGAATCGCCTGGTATTGCTCATTTCCCCACCCAGTACACCTATAGAGGCTGAGTTCGAATGCAGGGTATGTGTGTGTGGTGCCTGCCATTCGTCTCTGGTTAGGGATTACGTATCACGAATGTACACACACACACACACACACACATACACACACACACATACACATACATACATACACACACATACCACACATTTGTTTTCTATAACTTGTTCTCTGTTCACTCCCTTTCTTTCTATGTTATTTTATCCATTCTCTCTCTCTCAGCTTGTCTGTGCCTGCCTCTTCCTCCCCCCTTCTCCCTTTGTCTACGCCTGTCTGTCTGTCTGTCTGTCTTCTCTTTGAATGAGGACAATTAAGGTAATTAAGAATGCTAATCACCTTAACGACTTTTGGACAAGCAGTTGTAATTAGAGACTTAGATCGACTGACATGAACCCACCATTTATATGTGGACTGTCTTCAAGTTGACTGGGTGTGAATTACTAAAGCATGCATGGGGGAATATGTGCTGTGTTGGTCATCCTGTATTTTTTACCATATTCAAGAAATTATGGTTAGTTGTTGTTGTTGAAGTTCCTCAAGCTGAATTATGGTTAGTAATTGGTGGTGGCTTCTTATGGTCTACAAGGAAACTAAAGAATCTATACCAATTATTATAACCACGTGCATGGGTCATTAGATAACCTCTTGTGTCTTCAATTTTTATGGTGAATGTAGTATGTTGGGTTGACCAGAAGAACGATATTATTAAATATTATGAAGAGGCTTAGGCAAACAATTTCAAAGAGCTTTATTTACCCAAGGGGGATTTATTTTCTACGTATGTAACTATATACACTTCTGTATACAAAGCCATGACTGTTTATATTGACAATGCCTACCAATTAATGGGTAATTTGAGGGGCACACCTGGGCACTCATTAGTGCTCTAATGAATGGTAGTTCGTTTGGGGTGTTTGTAATAGCCATTTGTAATGTACCGGTATGAATAAATAACAACCATTTAACATATATACATCATTGTGTATTTCTGTAAACACAACAGAAAGAACTCCTCTCATAACAACCCAACATTGCCCCCTTCACAACACATTACTGTACATTCTGGAAACATTATATCACGTACCGTATGTAATATTGTGAGACATTGTGTACCATGACGTTCTATGTTATGGGTAATATAGAAAGTGAGACCAAGCTAAAAGATGAATAAATCGTGTCGCAAAAAATTATCTTGTCTTCGTATTGATCTTAACTAGATACTAGAAAGCAGATGACGAAAATGAAAGGTGAACACGATGCGATGGAGCCTTTTAGTATTGGTCCAGTCACAAGTAATGCTACGTCTTGTACCCTTAAGGCATCAGATGGATATTAATAACCTGTCATGTGCAGGCAGTGTTCACGTGACGAGAACCCGGCTACGTTTTCTTTGTCCTCGCTATGATACCGTTTTAATATTTGTATGTTTGGGAATATTGTTGAAGTGGATTAAATGTTTTGATGCTCATGAAAAATAAGGACCATAATCATTCTTACGTAAATAAAAGTGGAAAGGATGTTGGCTAAGCTCATGAAAAATAGGAACCATGATCATTCTTACGTAGATAAAAGTGGAAAGGATGTTGGCTAAGCTGCAAGGGTGATAGACTGTGAGTGAGAGAGAGGATGGAGGCAGATGTGAGAGGGGACATGTGAGAAACACTACACATTGGGATCTTGGCTGGGTTAAATATTATTGTTGGCATAAACACTAGCCTGCCTAGGGGAGTGAGTGGGTGGAAGGAACGTGAGCAAGAGAAGAATGAAGAAAGTGTAGAGAAGATAAATGATCATAGGGGAAATAGTGATAGAATAAAAGAAGGCGAAGGGATTAACAGTGAAGAGAAATACTGAGACTGGAAGGGGTGAATATAGAAGAAAGATGACAGAGTGAAGAAACCCAAACTGGAAGAGAACATGATAGGAAGGTTTTGGTGAAATGGAAATGGAAAAATTAAGAGAGACTATGATATTTATATGTGTTTTTCTCTGTTTTTTCAGGACTGTCACTGCCAGGAAACTTGAAAGTTGTTGTAGTACCTGAGGGAGAAAACAAAAACAAAGAGAAACAAACTTTCAATTGCCACAAGTGTAACGCCATCAAATGGTGACCGTCCGTATATTAAGATGAACTGGGATATCTGTCAACACTAACATTGCAGTTCGGCGCATCACATCTTATGTAGGTAAGTGACAGATGTTGTTTATTCCTGTAATCTGTGTACATTAATTGTGTGTGTGTGTGTGTGTGTGTGTGTGTGTGTGTGTGTGTGTGTGTGTGTTTAACCAGTGATGAATTCAGCTTTTTTTTTTTTTCGACATTACTATTTGAGCTATTAAATAGAACATTCAGTAGTGGGTGGTTCTTGAAATTACATACATATAGACCAATATTATTTTGTATCCTAACTGAGGTGTGGGTGACGAGGTGGTATATTCACCCTACCAACCACCACCACCACCACCTGCAGTTTATGTGTGCAGCTCCTCATAAACTCCAGCTGACCAAATAATGAATGAAGACGAGGTAAGCGTGTCTAGACCAAAACAAACCCGCCTCCTTACTTGGCCGAGCACTGCATCCATGGTCTCGCTGGTGGAAGTTGTGATGCATGGTGTTGTAAGGACAAATAGAAAGTATACTAAAATTAAAGTGTATAAAATGATATAAAGGCAAAAAAATATCGAGGTAAAAGAGGAATAATAGAATGAATAAATGATAATATAAATGCATGTCAACAAAAGAATAGGTGAGTATATATCAGGAAAAATAATGTGAAACTGATGCCTCTGAGATATCCTGATAAACGAGATGGACGTGATGCTATGAGTTCAATCACCTCTCGCCAACACCACCACCACCACCACCTCTCACCACCACCACCACCACCATTATGCTCATATAGGGCAAACCTTAGAACCTTATATATACCATGTTTAATGTCCTCACCTGGAACTCCTGTTAGTAGGTAGGTGGTTAGGTGGGTGGGTAGGTAGGTAGGTGGGGAGATAGATAGGTAGGTGGGTGGGTAGGTAGGTAGATAGATAGGTAGATGGGTGGGTAGGTAAATAGGTAGGTAGGTAGATAGGTGGGTGGGTAGGTAGGTAGGCAGATAGGTAAGTAGGTAGGTAGATAGGTAGGTGGGTAGGTAGGTAGGTAGGTAGGTAGGTAGGTAGGTAGGTAGGTGGGTGGACGGTCTAAAGAGGAATAGTATACA
>JAWQEG010008382.1:0-53056 GCA_033782935.1 Petrolisthes cinctipes | reverse complement strand
GTTATCCTTTCTCAGATCACCTTTCAATTACTTTTATCATGATTAACCATTTATTCTATTTACTTGCATCAAAATATTACGCAAATTATTGTTATTCTATTATCTAAACCTTCGATAGCCATTACAAACAATACTATGCAAACCAGATATTCAGGCCTGCCAACACCAACCCGGAACCTCATGGAGAACACTGCCAACATCGATATTAACTTGTGCCAACACCAACCTGGAACCTCATGGTCAAGACTGCCAACACCCATGCTCACTTCAGGATGCCGTCACTCACTGCCCACAGAACACCTGAAAACAAAAAAATTAACATAAAAGACTAAACTTAAGGATTATAGACTCCAACCTAACCTACTGAACAGACTATTGAATCAGCGTCCATGAAAAGGATCCCGTTTGTAGCATTGTTTTGAGGAAGAGATGATTATTCCTACATTCGCTCCATTGGGCGTGTCTCATCTCCTTCAAAGTAATGTCACGTGAATCAGAAATTACACATTCTACATCTTTATTCACTGATGTAATAACTTCCTTTTAGTACCCATTCGTGATTTCTAAGCAAAGTAGAAGCTATTTAAATATTTCACATGCCAAAATTCATTAAGCGTTGTATAGTTTAAGTCCATCAATATATTACTATAATTTCCCAGCAACACCAATAAATTTATTCCCATGTTGAATTATCTTTCTAATCCTATTTAGAATTATGCCGTTAGTGAAGCAAATTTACATTATACATTTTTTATTTATCAAACAGCGACAGATACACTATTCCGACTTACTATTAACAATTCCATTACGCATCACAAACTCATTCCAACTTTATATGCACACGACCAAACTTCGTGAGGAGCGACGAGAAAAGGACAAGAGTAATGACTGCCGATATAATATTATAGTAGGTACAGTGTATGATCAAAAGTCCCGTCTCTGGTCAATGAAACTGAACCATCCGAGTGAATCTTATGAACCAATATTATACAGAGACCAACAACGGCTTTAGTTTCACAATTTATCGAGGCCGTATCATTTGATGGCGTTGACAGGACAATTGAAAGTGACTAGTGATCAGAGATGGTAATAGGTGATTTATTGACGTTCCTTTCCACGAATAAAGCACCAACACAACAGTACACTAGAGTGGGTATAACAGCTCCCCACATACACTACTACAGTAGATGATATGATACTGCAGAGAGAAACCAAAGACCACAAATACACACGATACATGATCATATTTCTGTTTGCATTGTAAAACGTGCCATTCAGAGATGAAATAGTGTTGCACATAGTCATTCTAATAATCTAAGGTTAAACTAGCACCATTGAACTAGGAAAAGGAGTTTAGATGGAAAACTTGCGATCAAATGGAATTTAATGGGATTTTATTTGTTCACGAACCCGTGAAACAAATGTGGTTCATGACTTCCCAGATAAAGTGGCAGTGCCATTGTTTTTATCAACAAATCTCCAAATTCGTTTCGATCAGCCAGACTAATAAACCCCATGATAAAGATTCATACTATGAACGACAGTGTTGCCAAGTGCGAAATGTTTACTACCCCAACATTTATACAAGATATTTGTCCTCTATCGATTCGGTCGGAAACTGTACCCAAATCCAATTGATTTGTGAAACGTTGTCTTCAAGGCTATGCCAAGAAGCAGAACGTCAGTATGCAAGGGGAATCTTACATTACATGTAAATAGAGGGTTACCATCTTTAAAACAGTGATAGCCACGCCATGGAAGCATAAACTACAGCCACACCACACACTGGACTAACACTGCTCCACAGGAAGGCCTGAGAGCAAAGCTGGTTAACCCCTGCCGCCATGACACGCCGGATGTGGGCTCCTATACCAGATGGGACACCACTCCTCTATTCGCTTCGTCATAATTCTACCCTACCTCACAGGCAAATCCCTTCAACACTCCCTACTGTCCATCCAACACCTCCGGCCTTCCTCTCATCCCCACAACTCCCTTATCCGAACCCCACTATCTTCACCGTTCTACCCTCATCCACAATCCATATGTCCAAACCATCTTAATTAACACAGTTCTGCACAGCCAGCTAATTATCACGACGCCTGTCCTCACTCATTCCAGACTATCCGAGTCACAACACACTTGCTCCTCCGACAACTCATCTCTGCTACAGTACATTCGGCGTTTTCTCTATCCCACGTTTCAGCTCTATAGCTACAAGACATTAGGAGCTGCTAACCTCTACATTCATTCTACGCGACGTACTGCTAAACATCCATATCATTCCTAACACCACTACTTCATTTACCCCAAAATTTACCTCCATTTTTACCATCCGTAGTAACCCTCTACCCCAAATATTTAAAGCTCTTAACCACCTCCAGTAATTCACCATCGACCATAAGTCATTTTCCTACAATCCCTTCCCTCAAACACCCACCTCAATACTTTGCTCTAACTCCCATTCACTCCATATCCTAATCCTGTACACCCGTCCAATCACCTGAACCAACATACCAAGTCTCCCTTCCAAATCTGCTACAAATTCCTTATAGTCAGCAAACTACTCACGAACACCCTCTACTGTTCCAATCTACGTTTCTTCAAGATCAATAAACACCCAAAATTCCTCTTTACCTTGCACTAAGCTGGCTCATTCAAAATATCTGGTCCACGCAGCCTCTCCCTTTCATAAAATAAACTTTACACCACATCCTCTGTACTATCAAAGACCAAACTAGTGTCGTGAAAACATGATATAGGGCTAACCATACTGGGCATGAACGTTACCGTGGAGAGGCTTTCATTAGGTTTCACAAGTCACATTATTTAATCATTGGAAAAGACCGACACGAGTTTTGTCTTCGATAGTACACCATAACTATTAGCACTTTCCATGCAGCTTTCCTACAACGCTCCGACATGAAACCTTACAGCTAAAACTTTATAAATCCGGTCACACCTTAAACGAAAACCTAGTCCTAAAACGGGAGCCTAATCATCAGACACCAAAACAACACTCACCCTTCCTGCCCCGCTGACTGGTGACGTAACTGATGACCTCATGTGGGTATAGTCCTCAGCGGCGTGGGGTCATATGGTCCATTATAATCTCATTCTATTCCACTTATTTTATCCAAGTTAAATATAAAAAAACACTGACAAACTCAGGACCATTCTAATATTAGAGGAATTTTCATCACTCCTCGACTGATATTTACAATACCCGTAGCTCTTGTTAACAGAGGAAACGCCTATTAACTATTCACTTTAACAGGGCTGTGCTAAATATCTAAGCAACATTTATTCAGCATCGTTTTTAACTTATGATTGATGAAGGAGCATAAACAAAAAAACTTATTTTCACTCGTCTCCATGCTTTGCTAAACATTTTCCACCTAGCACATTCTTTCAAAACTATTGTGTTTTTTTTTCAGGCATCACAACTTTAAACACTAAATTAGTTTTTCAAGTTTTCATAGATATATTTTAAGTTGGGATCAGGTCATATCACCGATAAATACAGACTTAACATGTGGGTCGATAACGTAAATAATTAAATTGTTACCTCTATATTCTCCATGTATATATAATCATGCCGGTGGTAGCGGGTGGGTTTAAGGAGGTTGTCGGTAAGTTTGGACCCCCTGAATCCTCCAAACTATTCCAAGCCACAGGTAATCATTATTTTTGTTAATCTGGTCCCATGTCCAGACATACTTTGGAGGAATCGAGGTGCTCCAGTGTACTAAAAATATCAAACGCTTACAAGGCCAGTATTAATAAAACCTCAACAGTTCGTTCTTAATATAGGTTTGCATAACTGAATTGGGAAAGTTTTTCGGGTTAATTTCGAAGCAGTGGATGACTTTTCTATTCTTCAACAACATGCAAGAAAAAAATTGAAACAGCTCAAGAGTTCAAAAGTCCCACCAAAATTGAAGGGAACAGTACAATGTTATTAAATCTGGAGCAAATGAATCCTTTTAACCATTCTAGGTGGTTAACAGGCCACCAATATTCTTAATGTGATCCTTTTTCCTGACGAACTTTTGAGGAATCGAGACACCCCAATGTACCCAAAGTGGATTAACCACTTTTATCAATACGATTTTCTTTTAGATGGATTCACGCCAATGCTGCATTATACATGGAGTATTATCCACAGTTTTTATTTTAATTAAGAGACTTGAGAGAAAACGAGAAAAAAAAAAACTATGCAAGATATTTAAATCAATAAACCTACGAGTTATCACTTTCCAAGCCCAGAAACAAATTAACCTGTCAATAAAAGGACACTGTTCTTACCACGTCTTCTCACTTCGGCTGTTAACGGTGAACTGAGTAGCCCATCAGACCGGTCCTCCATCATCACCTCTGTTCCCGCCATTTCCCACTCACCGGCTGTGATCAAGACAAACAGCGCATGCGTGAAATTCGCCTCGTGAAGGGTGGGAGGAGGAAAGGGAACTGCCGAAAGAGGAGGTAATTGGAGGGGGGGGGGGAAATGGAAGCGAAAGAGAAGGTTTACGGGGAAGGGGGGAGAGGGGGGAGTCGGGAGAGGGAGGAGTACGAACTTTGAGATGCTTCTGAACCACTTAGGATAGCTCGACTCTTAAATGGGAAGTATGTACAGTGTTGGTAAATCTGGTGTAACTGATTCCTCCAAACTATTCCAACCAACAGGCCACCATCATTTTTGTTCATCAGATCCTGTTTCCTGGCATACTTTGGAGGAATCAAGGCACTCCAATAAACCAAAAGACAAAAGTGTACTAGGCTTAAGGTGGTAATAATTCTTTTTTGGTACATTGGAGTGCCTTGATTCCTCCAAAGTATGCTAGGAAACAGGACCAGAAGAGCAAAAATAATGGTGTTCTGTTGCTTGGAATAGTTTGGAGGATTCAGTTACTCCAGAATTACCAACACAAAACTCCCCCCTTAAGGTAATACACGCTTGACAATACATGGATTTGGTACTGATTCCCCCAAAAAGCTGTGCCACGAAACAGATCCCCCGTTAGTAACATTACACTCCTCTACTTCCTGGCACTATTTGAAGTATTCAGTAGCCTTCCCCGAAAATCACCAAATAAGTGCTTTTTTTTTTTTTTTTTTTTTTATTGCACCGTGGCGTCAATCAAAAGGCAGGCAATAGAACATAAGGGTAGGAGGGACCCATGAAATTCCAATGACCACACACACACACACACACACACACGAAAACATAACCGAATGAAACACCAGACTACAGACAAATATTTTCATTATGGCCTACTTAAATCCACCAAACCCAATTAAGTACAGTAGTTAAGTGGCAGCAGACACGAATGTAGAATCAAAACTATATCAATTTTGCAAAGCCGAACGACTCGTTGTCCCTAAATATATATAGACAATTATTCTGGACACATTGAACATTATTTTCATGTAATACTAATTTTTTCTCTTCAAATGTGTCGTGGTGATTAATAACAACTGTACTTACATTTAGTTATGGTGAGGCAAGTGCAATTTTACCCACTCATGACCGAACCTGGATTAATTTAATAAAGACAAAACAATGAATAAATTAACTATAGTTTTTTACTCTTTACTCATGTCAACAATATACCAATCTTCTTATACGTAATATGATTCTAGTTAACTACGCAATTGCATTATTATATTCCAGTACTTCTATGCTGTAAATAATTCCTGTACTGTACTGTACACTGCATACCTATCAGTTTAAAATATTGGGTCTCCTTTGTACTGGACTTTTTTATATATATATATTTTTTTTTTACTGGACTGCATTACCTCTACCGAACAGCACCAGGAAATTAAATATATTATAACAATGGGATATAATAACTGTATAACTTTTTCTTTTTTCTACTTGTTTTTATATTTTTTCGTGGATTGCATTTATTACATTTACCGAAAGCGCCAAAAAAAAAAAAAAAATGGAAAATGGATTACAGTAGATTACATAAAATAATTGGCCCTTTTTTTTTTTTTTAGATATTTTTTGGTGTAATTTGTCTTGGATTTCATTATATTCACCAAAAAACAAAAATTAAAAGACACGATGCTTAATGGGTGAGACGGTAATTTTCTCCGAGTTTAAAATGTTGTATGGCTGAGTTAATGTTTTTTTTTCTCCTGAATTGCAACATATACAGAAAAAAAAAAAAAAAAATTCAATGAGGAAGCCGGTACCTTTTCACCAGGTTATAATATGAAGTATTGGTATTGAATTATCTTGTTGTTCGGTTAACGAGTTGTTCGGTTGTGTGTGTGTTTGTGTGTGTGTGTGTGTGCTCGAGACGGCAGGTCAAGACAATGATATTCTGAGTTGTGAGTGAATTTGGGTAGCATGTGTGTGTGTGTGTGTGTGTGTGTGTACGAGGCTAGTCTATCAAGTGAGATTCGGAGATGTGTGTCGAGTCGGGTAGTGTGTGTGTGTGTGTGAGTGTGTGTGTGTGTGTGTGTCGCATTCAAGACAAGGGAAAAAGGGGACGACAGGAAACCACAGCCACTCCTTGACCTTAAAAGGGGAGAATCTCTTCTTGGTAAATTGGAAGGCTACTGATTCCTCCTAACTATGCCAGAAAACCGCCGACGTCCCTCAATGGTATACTAATAGGGGGATCTTCTGTTTTGTGTCATAGTTTGGAGGAATAAAAAAAAAAAAAAAAAACTTCTATTTCACCAACAACAAAATTTCCTCTTAACTAATTTCATGCCATAATTACTGTACTAAGAATATAATCGTTTCTCGTTCGTTATCATCTCAAGGACGCTGGGTTGGTGTTGGTTGTGTGTGTGTGGGCATTATATTTTTCCCATTCATTCATTCATCCATCCATTCATTCATTCATTCATTCATTCATTCATTCATCCATCCATTCATTCATTCATCCATTCATTCATCCATCCATTCATTCATCCATTCATTCATTCATTCATCCATCCATTCATTCATTCATCCATCCATTCATCCATCCATTCATCCACGTACTATTAGCCACAAATATTCTTAACCACCTCAAACCTTTGCAAACACTCGACAACCCTGGTTAAATCCTATCACCCCTTTTACCACAACCAAATAATTACGCATGTTTACTTTTCTCTACATAAAAAGATTTGTTCATACGTATCTGCATATATAGGTATTACTGTCTCGACATTGGTATCTTCTGGTTTTCATTGAACTTATACAAAATTAGTGAAAAGATATTAATTAACAGGAGTAAACACAGAACCATTCATTCTTGGAAAGGAGGTTTTAAGGGGGTGCGGGAATAGGGGATAGGCTTGGGGGGGTTTGGGGGGTGCGGGATTAGGGGGATAGGCTTAGGGTGGGTAGAAAGCCTATCCCCTATTCCCGCCTCCCCCCTAACCCCCCCCCCCCAAGCCTGTCCCCCTACTCCCGCACCCCCCTAAACCCCCCCCAAGCCTGTCCCCTACTCCCGCATCCCCCTAAACCCCCCCCCAAGCCTGTCCCCCTACACCTGCACCTCCCAAAACCCCCACAAGCCTGTCCCCTACTCCCGCACCCCCCTAACCCCCCCCCCCCAGCCTGTCCCCTATTCCCGCACCCCCTTAATACATCTGGATAATTTTCTGACAAGTTAAGCTCCGTCAAGTCAGCTGTCAATATTGTAATCTAGAATCATAATTTTATCAATAAGAAATATCAGTCAGACAAAAAATAAATACCTTTAATAAACCACTAGATACATGGATGGAAGAGGTTAAGAAACGCTACTCATAGATAAAAGTAACAAATACGAACTCAAAGCTTCGAACATGAAAGTGACTGGGATAGAAGAGAGTGTGAGGAAATGGAAAGAGGAAGGGAAAATGTCAGATGGAGCAAGTTGAAGGAATGAGGGAAGAGAGTTATTAGAGAGGGAGGAAGGGAACAAGAGATAGAAAGAAGGATGGAAGGTGCATGGCAGGTAGAGAGGGGAGGGAGGGAGCATTGGAGAGAGAAAAAGGGGGAAAGGGAGGGAGCAGTGGAGAGAAAGAGGGGGGAAGGGAGGGAGCAGTGGAGAGAAAGAGGGAGGAGGGATGAAGCAGGGTGGCTATATAGAGGAGGAAAGGAGAGAAGGAGGAGGACCAGTTTTCTTAAGGGGGTGCGGGAGTAGGGGACAGGCTTGGGGGGGGAAGGTTTGGGGGGTGCGGGAATAGGGGGACAGGCTTGGGGTGCCTGTGTGTGTGTGTGTGTGGGTGTGGGTGTGAGTTTTTCTTGTCTATGTGTGTGACTAGTGGAAGTGCTATGTGTGTGTGTGTGTGTGTGTGACCGGATGTAAGAGAGAGTTATTCCTAGGAGATAACCTGACTCACTCACTCTCCCACTCCACCATAGAATCCGGCCCATGTCATCAGTCTTCATTAATTGCTTGGTGATACACGCACGCACACACACACACTCACCCTTGGATAACCCTCTCAGATTCGGTTCACACACAAGTGGCGTTTATAATAATCTCTGCTCTTATTACTGCTCCTCCTTTTGGTGAACGTGAGTTTTCTTGTGACAGTGTAACTCGTCTCAGATTTGTCTGCTAAAGTTATCACAGACTGAATTAAACGAATGTCATTTGGTGCTTCTTTTAGACATGACAATATCGCTTCGTGTTATAGTTTACTTTTGGTTCACTCTTAAACCATCAGAACCAGTAAGACGGAGGAGGTGAACGGACATTTAACTCCAACTGTACACACTCGAGCGATGTGCATTAGGTGAAGAAACTTGTATCTCCAACTGTACACTCTTCCCCAGCAGGATGAACGAAACTGTGGAAGTGGACGTGGTGCATATGGTGACCTACAGGAGGGTGTTACCCTTCCTCGTCACCCTGGGGCTCGTCACTAACCTGGTGGCCCTCGTCGTCCTCTGCAGACCCTCCCTCAGGCACACCAAGGTCAATGGGTGAGTATTGATTGTTGTTCTCTGGCGGCACGTCACCATGGCTGTTACCCTCTCATTTAGTTTTTAATAGATTTTCCTTATGCTTTTGTTAAGTGTTCAAGGTTGCTTTCTATCCCCCAAACGGCACCATTTATGTCCAATATTACCCAATATTGGGTGTAGGAGAATGAAGCTGGTCTGGTTAATATTGAAGACTATGTTTATGTAATACAAATGCATTAATATAATATTATATTACACCACTCAGGGGTGTAGGAGCCTGTAGGACCGTGGTCTGGTTAATATTGAAGACTTTGTTTATGTTACACAAAATAATGTATTAACATCTTCTCACACTCATTCCACCATCTCCTCTTCCCAGTTACCTCATCGTACTGACGGTGTGTGACTTCTTCGTGTGCGTCTTCTACATCCCCGTCATCACTACCATCACTGGCTGTGTTCACTATTCCTACACGGACGCTTTGTACTTCGCTCACTTTGGGTGGACGATGGTCGGTGTGTTCCAGACCATCGGTATATACACCATTCTCTGGCTGTCCCTCGATCGTTTCATGGCCGTGTGGATGTATGATCTCTACCCTCGCATCCAGCAGAAACCCCACGTCATCCGCAACCGTATGATTGTAACCGGAATATGTTGTGTGGCCATCTTTGTCGTGTACATGATCGATGCGGCAGTGGTGTGTATCCCAAAGGTTGACCAAGACCAGGACCAGGAATGTAAACACGGACATTGGATCAGTATCTCTGGGTTCCAGCTGAGTTACTCTGAGCAGTGGCACCAGGTGTTTAGGGTCATCTTTAGCCTCTTCATCAGGTAAGGTCTCTTTGGCAAATGATTTCTGAAAGTTATAGCTAGGAATAATGAGTTATAACACCTGCTGCGATATATTCCCATTATCAACACATAACTAATTGCCTTCACAACTTTTGGAATAGCAGTAAATTGTGTTTGTTGTTTGCGTATAAATGACGCAAAATGGTTAAGCGTCCAGTAACAGTATGTAAATGCAAACATGGACAAAATACACTAAACGTTTATAAACACTGGAATCTGTTCGAGGCAGGGACTTAAAGACAGGTATCACTGAAAGGAATCTACACAGTATCGTCTGGTAAAAAGTAAATTCTTTTGTTTTCCTGCACCAGGTGGATCCCAAGCACCCTCCTGTTGGGGTTCAACGCTGGGCTGGTGGTGGGGGTGGCCAGGGGGCGTCTGTCCTTCCCCTCAGCATCCCATCCCAACGCTGAGAGGAACCTCGTCACCATCACCATCTGCATCACCTTCTCCTACATCTTCTTCTCCCTCCCTATCGTTGTCTACATCACCGCCTTCGCCAGTAAACTCGACGACCGCTGCTCTGGATTCCACTCGAAGGAGATTCTGAGGGCGGTGGGTAACTGCTTCCAACTCCTCGAACATATTGTCCACGTTTTCTTCATGGCTGGACTAAACTCAGCCTTCAGGAAGGAGCTCAAGGTGTTTCTGCGTCTCGAGCAAAGCACCGTGGAGAAGGAAGATTATGCAGGAGGGATTAAAGGAGAAGAAGAAGTGTCTAGGAAAGGCAAAGGATACCAGCTGACCCCAAGACTGGAACGGAGTACCAATGGTTTAGCTGTTAATCTGAGACTGGATCATTCTGTCACCCCCAACCGTTCCACAAGGAACACCATGTTGGAACTGGAACCGTAAATGAGGAGGAGGTGATGTAAATAAATCATCATATTCATTTTTGTCGAACTAAATTGTGCAGCGTGTATTTGTGAGAAAATTTATTAAAAATTCACCAACTGCACATCTGATTTAGACATGGCACAAAACTTTCAAAAAAGAAAGCTATCTGTGCATGGTAAAAGAATCTGGCCCCTCACCAGCATCGGAGGAGACGGTCGAACGGATTTATGAAAAACTCTTGCCAAACCACAACAAGTCCATAAGCAGAAGTCTGAAAACCCAGATTCCTCCAACGAAAGTTTGGCGTGTTCTGCGGAAATTCCTGCTTATGAAACTACAAGCTACAACTTCTGTGTTGATATGGAAGAGAAACTTGAAGACGATTTCAAGCACTTTCTTGTTTTCACTGATAAGGCCAAATTTCATATGAATGGCAAAGTCAATAAGCTTAATGCTCGTATTTAGGCCAAAGAAAATCCCCATGGCCCGATTTTACTTAGAGAGAAATGTAACAGGCGATGTTTATCCGCAAATGCTTCAGAAGTGGCTAATAAATGAGCACATTGCAAATGAATATGAAGACTTCATTATTTATGACTGAAGAGGACAGGGCTCCACCTCACTGGTAGCTCACTGTGTTGTTTTATGTCAATGAGACTCTGTGCTGGAGGTGAATCTGAGTCACGTGCTGGTAATGAAAACAATGTGCAATTCATCTGACCTGACACCTTGCCATTATTTACTTTGAGTCTATGTGAAGTATGTACAGCCGAGCTCGTAAATTCGCGACCACGTACTTAGATGTTTATGCCATCTGAGCTGGTAACACTGTGTGGGGAGGGTGTCATTGTAGGTGAAAGATTGTATCATGTCCCTCTACTATGTTCCACCTACTCCGATTCCTCACCAAATAAATGTTACCAGCTCAAATGGCATAAACATCTAAGTACGTGGTCGCGAATTTACGAGCTCGGCTGTACCCCGTCTTCCTACAAACCCAGAGGAACTCAAGCAAAGAATCACTACCTCACTGGAGACTGTTTGTTACCCAGGCTAGGCCAGACCAGGTCATAGTGCAGAGTGTTTGTCACCACCTTGACTATAAAAAAAAAAAAAAAAAAAAAAAAAAAAAAAAAAAAAAAAAAAAACCTTGACTATTGACATGACCTGTGTTGTGTCTCAGGCGCTGCACATATTGAACATTTGTGAAATTATTCATGGAATCCATATTCATTTCAATTTCTCATTCATAACTGGAAGAATAAATCATATGTTGTTCATATTTGTGTTTGTTCAGTTTCATTTAGCCAGACTATGTACTGTACTTTCTGTGATGTTTATATCTCAAATGATATAAGTTTTTTTTAACACCCTGTATGTATACATACATGTATAAATGGAGGACTTTGCATTTACATATGTATACAATACTGAGCAGAATAAAAGTATAAAAATGTGTAATAATTCTCTGTAAGGTGTATGTATACTTGCTGTTATCCAGATTATGTGTTGTATATAATGGAAAGTGATAATCTTTAGCATACTAGTCACGTCATCACCTTATCAAATAACATTATGCAATTTATTTACTTTTCAACTTACAGTGCTGAGAAAATAAAATAGTATTGGCTAGTAATTACTTAACAAAAAAACATTTTCTGTGTGTAAATTTCAAAGAAAACAAAAATCTAATATCGGAAACTACTCCAAATCTAATCACTATTCTTGAAGGCCTTGAGCGGCAACGTTCCCCTGAGTGTTGTGGCTTGTACTAAAGGTAAATACAAAACTTCATTACAAATAGTCAATACAAAACTTAATTACAAATAGTCAATAACCAGTCAGCATGATTTCGGCATCCTGTAAAAGCCTTATACTTTTCATTGAACTCTCTTAACTTTTTCATATCGTCATTACAGACATTACTTTCAACACCAACGATATTCTTGTATATGTTAATAAGTATGCATCAAATGAGAGAGAGAGAGAGAGAGAGAGAGAGAGAGAGAGAGAGAGAGAGAGAGAGAGAGAGAGAGAGAGAGAGAGAGAGAGAGAGAGAGAGAGAGAGAGAGAGAGAGAGAGAGGAGAGAGGAGAGAGAGAGAGAGCGAGAGAGAGAGAGAATGTGTGTGTGTGTAGAGGAAAATGTATGCTTGAGGGGATGGTGTGTGTGTGCGTCTTTATAGGGAGGTACTATAGCTATGTACAGTACAGTAAGAAGTCCAGAAACACATCGTCACACATCTTACTTCACTCACTATCCACCACACACACACACACACACACACATACAGTACACACACACACACACACACACACACACACACACACATACAGTACACACACACACACACACACACATATAGTACACACACACACACACACATGCTACTCTTAACTTTTCACAGCTTGGAGTAACAGACCCGTCCACAATTTAATACAATATGGACTTCAACGGAGAAATAATAATAATAATAATAACAATAATAATAATAACAATAATAATAATAATAATAACAATAATAATAATAATAATAACAGTTGCTCATTTCCGGTGGGGTAAGGAAAGACAAGGAGATATAAAGGCATAAAGGGATATAGTACAGTGTTGGTAAATCTGGAGAAACTGATTCCTTCAAACTATTCCAAGAAAGAGGACACCATTATTATTTTTTTATTTTTTTTATTCTATATTAATTCCTGTTTTCTGGCATAGGCTACTTTGGGGTACTATAGCAAATGTATATATAGTACCACAGTGAAGATAGTTATGTAAGGATTAGGTTTGTAAGGATTTGTATAAGGATGTGTGTAGCCTAGACTTGGAGGAATAAATGGGGGAAAACTGGGAAAACAAACAAATGAACTTAGTTTCATTTCTGTTTACATAATAATAATAATAATAATAATAATAATAATAATAATAATAATAATAATAATAATAATAACAATAATGATAATAATAATATTAATAATAATAATAATAATAATAATAATAATAATAATAATAATAATAATAATAATAATAATAATAATAATAATAATAATAATGATAATAATAATAATAATAATAATAATAATAATAATAATAATAATAATAATAATAATAATAATAATAATAATAATAATAATATACGATTTATTAAATATGTGTGTATGTTCTTGCTGATCCACCTCTCTATCTATCACCTTCTCCCTCGTTCTACAGGTCTTCCAGGCCTATATATATATATGGGTCGATCTTCAGTCGTTCTCAAATCTAATATCTGTAAAATCTATTATTGGTTTGCAAGGAGATGCATTCACTCACTCATGCAGTTGGCTCACTCTCATTCCTCCGATGCAGGACTTATGATCGTAACCGTACAGTAGCGGTCAGGAAAAGACATCTCCCCCCCCCTCCTCCTTCCTCCTCTACCCTCCGCCCCCCTCCCCTCATATATGAATGATTAATTATTATTTACCATGACTGTACATCGCCTCAAATCTCTCCAACGAAACTTTGCCCTTCGTGAACTCAGATATTGATAATGGGAAACGGATGTAGGATGTATTTAGTGTTAAAGGAATGGGATAATGATATGGTGGAGAGGAGCGACTTCCTTCCTGCCCTCTCACCAATCTTAACTTTTGAATAAGCAGAAGCAGATGAGAGAACAGATGGGACAAAGGTATTGGTGGTAGTGGTGGTGGTATTGGTAGTGGTGGTATTGGTGGTGGTGTATTCGTGGTGGTGGTGGTGGTATTGGTAGTGGTGGTGGTGGTGGTATTGGTAGTGGTGGTATTGGTAGTGGTGGTATTGGTAGTGGTGGTATTGGTGGTGGTGATGGTGGTGGTATTGGTAGTAGTAGTAGTGGTGGTGGTGGTGTTGGTGGTATTGGTAGTTGTGGTAGTGGTGGTGGTGGTGGTGGTGGTATTGGTAGTGGCGATGGTAGTAGTGGTGGTGGTAGTGGTGGTGGTGGTAGTAGTAGTGGTGGTGGTGGTGGGGGTGGTGGTGGTTGCGAGAATATATATACTTTTAATTCCAACTGCATACCTTACCAAGCCAAGACCATGCAGACTCGTAATGAAACTGGAAGGGGCTTAGAAAAGAGAGAAATAAATACAAAACATCGCCCTGACGAGAATTTTTTAAACCCACCATATATACTTACACCCTCGTCCTTCTCAACTAATTAATTAATAGACACGAAAGGAAAGAAAGATGAACAGAAACGGGTATAGGAGATGCAGTAATCAACAATATTTTTATTACTGTACGCTTGTAACGATTTTATTTTATTTCATAGCATAAGCGAACATACTTTTCCGTGATGCAAATAAGGAGATACAGAACAAATTTAACCACCTTTAATTAACCTTGGAACAAACCACTGTTATTCTCAATCCTTTCCTATCGTTAATTGCCTCCTCCTGTCTCTTCTTCTCTCTTTCGTCTCTCCCTCTCTCTTCTCTCTCCTCTATCTTTCCTAATCCTCTCTCCGTGGTCTTTCCCTGTCACTCCATCTCTTCATTTCTCAGTATCTCATTTTCTCTGTTCTTTCTCCCCTCTTCTTTTCCTGTTACTCCATTTCTTCATTTCTCAGTATCCCATTTTCTCTGTTCTTTCTCCCCTCTTACATCACATATCCATAGGAAGTGACAATCTCCACTATTCCATTTAACGAGATAATACCAACCACACTGAAGGTTCTTTCTTGGAAGCTTATCCGGGTAGCCTCTCTCTGTGCTACAGCTTGACTACACAGATGGTGGGTGGTGGGAATCCTTATGTCGTAGGCCACAGGGAGGGGCAAAGATTCCTCCAAACTATTGTGCTGGGATGGCAAATGATCACACACAGCAAATTGGTTCTCAAACAAGGTTATTTATTGGCAATACAATTTTCCGAACCAAAAGCCACGTGAGTTCCCAAAGAATGTATTATAATTCACAGTTAATAACACAGTAATAACTATATCGTCCCTTCTTGGGCCATCACCGGGTTTGGCACAAAATGAGGCTAGGGTGAAATATAATCTTATGGTGTACACTCGTGATACGTAATCCATGACCAGAGATATTGGCAGGCACCACACACACATATCCTGTATTCGAACTCAGCCTCTATAGGTGTACTGGGTGGTGAAATGAGCAATACCAGGCGATTCGAAGCTTTCTGCTCCTCACACTCTGGTCAGAAATTATGTATCACGAGTGTACAATCAATTATCCCGTATTTTAAAAAACAAATAACACAATACCGAGAAACAGAGATGGCAGGGAAACAAACTGATGATGTAGAGAAGGTGATCAAAGGGGAGGAGGAGCCCTTGTGTGGGAAACAGGAGAGCAACTGATTCCTCCAGACTATATCCCTGGAAACAAATCATATCAATATATTACTGACGGGGGATCTGTTTCGTGAAATAGGTTGGAAGATTCACCTAACATGCACAGTACATATATAATAAGCATTGTGGTAATGATAATAATAATCTGAATAATAATAAAACAACACTTATCTTTCCTGTAAATATTTTCCATCATTTTATCCCGGAGTTTCCTGTTGCGTTACAAAATCGGATGATAGGATATCAGAGAGCTGGAACTGTTTTTCATTAGAACAGGAAAAAATACAGGATGTGATACAAAACTGATGTGCGCATTGTGTTTCAAGAAGTGAGAATGTTGAGTTGATGCTATGAACGGACGAACCATAGAGGCATATGGAGACAAAGGAGGGGGGTGGGGGAGCGGAAGGTAGGGGGGGGGGGAGCGGAGAGGAGAGGGAGGATGTCTTTTCCTGACCGTTACTGTACGGTTACGATCGAAAGTCCTGCATCGGGGGAATGAGAGTGAGCCAACTGCATGAGTGAGTGAATGCATCTCCTTGCAAACCAATAATAGATTTTACAGATATTAGATTTGAGAACGACTGAAGATCGCCCCATATATATATATAGGCCTGGAAGACCCTGTAGAACGAGGGAAAAAGTGATAGATAGAGAGGTGGATCAGCAAGAACATACACATATTTTTAATAAATCGTATATTATTATTATTATTATTATTATTATTATTATTATTATCATTATTATTATGTAAGCAGAAATGAAACTAAGTTCATTTGTTTGTTTTCCCCGCTTCCTCCCATTTATTCCTCCAAGTCTAGGCTACATGCCAACTTGGAACACATCCTTATAAATCCTAAACAAACCTAATCCTTACATAATTATCTTCACTACTTTACATGCTACAACATACGAATCTGTAATAAGGCAACGCAACACAAAAAACAACACAACACAACACAACACAACACAAAACAACACAACACAACACAGCCAAGAGATATTATTACCAGACAACAGACGAGGCCCTACGAACAAATAATGTCATCTGAACCCCTCTCTTTATAACACTGGAGATGCTGTCAGGACCTATGGGACTATGGGGAACCAGGATCTATTTAACTATGGGGAACCAGCTCTTTCCTACAATTCCAATGAGATACAAATAAAAGGAAATTAATTATTTGATATATTACCGTACATTATTGTTAAGGGGTTGCAGGAGTAGGGGACGACAGGCTTGGGGGGGGGGGGGGTGCGGGAATAGGGGGACAGGCTTGGGGTGGGTAGAAAGCCTGTCCCCCAATACCCCACCCCCCTAACTCCCCCCCCCAAGTCTTTCCCCCTTTCTCCCGCACCCCCAACCCCCCCCCCCCCAAGTCTGTCCCTACTCCCCCCCCCCAAGCCTGTCCCCCTATTCCCCCACCCCCTTATAAGACTCAGTAGCTCCTTGTAGCCCAAATTTAGTTTTATGAAGTTATTTACTAATTTTATTTTTAGTACAAGCCTCTATACTCATGGGAACGTTTTTGTCATTTTTTTTATTTATTTATTTATTATTTATTTTATTTATTTATCTATTTATTATTATTTTTATTTATTTACCTTTAGTACAAGCCCCAACACTCATGGGAACCTTTTCGCCAATCGGTATATTTACAATAGTATCCGCTATTTAGTTCCTTTATAAATTCGTTTTCATAAAATTTATATATGTTCATAGAAAATTAAACAATATTATGACTAACTACGCTAAACTAAACTCCACTTTCCTCAGAGTGTCGGGGCTTTTACCAAATAAACAACTTGAAAAAAAAAAAAAAAAAAAAAATAAAAATAAAAAAAAAATAATAATAAATAATAATAATAATAATAATAATAATAATAATAATAATAATAATAACAATAACAATAATAAAAGGTTACTACGAATTCATCCCCTAAAAAAAAATTATCACCATAGGCTATCTACTAATATTATTATTATATTCATGCAGCCATCGATCGTTTCTTGTATCCACCTACATAATAATTCCTCCAAGTACTTCAAAGACAACAACAACAACAACAGGTCAACATTTAATTTGCTTATCTACATAGTCTTGTTTCCTGGCATGTTTTGGAGGAATAGGAGCACACTAAGTTAATATACCAAAAAGAAATTCATTCCCCCTCTTAATGCAGGTCACTTATTATTATTACACACACACACACACACACACACACACACACACACACACAGCTGCATCTTCCATTTAGTGGTTGGTGGAGCATCTTCAAATAATGGTTAATGGATTATCTTCAAGTTAATTGTTGGTGGGGCAACTTCAAATTAAGGTTAGGTGGGCATTTTCTAAGTATTGGTGAATTGGGCATCTTCAAGTATTGGTTAAACATCTTTTAAGTTGGGAGTTGGTGTTGATTACTTTTGGGGGAGTATTTTCTTGATGTGTCAATGGAGAGCAACGAGAACTATCAAACCACCTCGAAAAAAAAAAAAAATCTTTGATTACTATGGAGGTTAAATACACACTTCTTTTTGATCTATTTAAAGTGCCTTCATTCCTCCAAAGTATAAGCCAGGAAACAGGACAGAACGAGACAGGAATAGAACATTATAACAATGGTCTGTCTGTTGCTTGGAGTAAATTGGAGGAATCGGTTGCTTCAGAATTATCCCCAACACTGTATACTTACTATCCCCATAAAAAAAAAAGGTAGAAAAAATAAAAATTACAATACAGGGAGGAAAAGGTTCACAGAAATAGCCGCTTGCTTGCATGTGTGTGTGTGTGTGTGTGTGTGTGTGTGTGTGTGTGTGTACAAAAGACATGGTGCCTCAGGAAGTATTGTCAGTAGTATGAGAGTAGTCACTGTATTCACTGTTAGGTTGCCACACACACACACACACACACACACACACACACACACACACACACATCCGCCGACATATAGGATCGACTGACGGCTATCACTTTTTATCCTCCTCCTCTTTCGACTACTACAATAACAACAACTTCTCCTACAACAACAACTACTACTATAACTACGACGACGACAACAACAACAATAACAGCAACAACAACAACAATAAAACAACAACTACTACTCCTACAACTACATAACTACGACGACGACAACAACAATAAAACAACAACAACAACAACTACTACTACTATTACTACTTCTACGACTACTACTACTACTGCTACTCCTGCTACAACGATAACTCCTACAACTACTACTATTACTACGACAACAACAATAACAACAATAACCACAACAGCAACAACAACAACAACTACTACTACTACTACAACTACTACAACTACTACTACTACTACTACGACTACTACAGCCCATTCCGTCCGTCCCTAAGGTTGTTATAGTCGTTTATAATTATCTTACGTATAATTATAAGTTCGTATGTTAAAATATTAAGTATTTCTATAATGCAGTTTCACACACACATACACACACACACACACATTTGTTTGTTTGTTTGTTTGTTTGTATGGGGGGTCGAATTGGAGTCTACGTAGCCCTCTGAATAACGCGCGCAAAAAAAAAAAAAAAAAAAAAAAAAAAAAATCCTTAATTGTATACTGAGGTGGCCTGTATCAAGGAAGAATCATCATAGCACAGTTTGGAGAAATCTGCGGCCCTCCAATTCACCCAAAGATAGATCACTAATTAAGGAGGAAGTACAGCCACAATCAAATAAAACCACCGACACTTACCTTCTATCACAATAAATATCTTGGTAATTAAGAACAACACGTGTATGATTTTGCAGCACCTCATAATAATAATAATAATAATTGAGAGGGTTGAGTTGACGTAAGGTGTTGTATGATTATACTTTGATTTAATATTGATTTATTTGCACGATAGAAGGATAGTGTTGATAGATAGAGGGTTGAGTTGACGTAAGGTGTTGTATGATTATATTTTGATTAGATATGGATTTATTTGCACGATAGAAGGATAGTGTTGATAGATGGAGGGTTGAGTTGACGTAAGGTGTTGTATGATTATATTTTGATTAGATATGGATTTATTTGCACGATAGAAGGATAGTGTCGGTGGATATTTTTTTGTGGCTGTACAGTGTTGGGAAATCTGTAACAATTATTGATTCCTCCAAACATATCCAGACACAAGGCCACCATTATTTGTGTTCATTTGCTCCTTTTTCCTTGCATACTTTGAGGGAATCAAGACTCTCCAAAGTACAAATAGTCTGTTACCCCATAAGTCAATGTCCCTTCCAGGATTCTACTCACTCCCTTGGCCTCTGTTTCTCACTTTTACTCTCTCATTTTCTGTCTCTCACACACGCACACACACACACTCTTCCCCAACATGATCGACGAGACGTAGGTGACCGAACATTTAACTCCAACTGTACACACTAGAGCGATATGCATTAGGTGAAGAAACTTGTATCTCCAACTGTACACTCTTCCCCAGCAGGATGAACGAAACTGTTGAAGTGGACTTGGTGCATATGGTGACCTACAGGAGGGTGTTACCCTTCCTCGTCACCCTGGGGCTCGTCACTAACCTGGTGGCCCTCGTCGTCCTCTGCAGACCCTCCCTCAGGCACACCAAGGTCAATGGGTGAGTATTGATTGTTGTTCTCTGGCGGCACGTCACCATGGCTGTTACCCTCTCATTCAGTTTTTAATAGATTTTCCTTATGCTGTGTTTGTTAAGTGTTCAAGGTTGCTTTCTATCCCCCAAACGGCACCATTTGTGTCCAATATTACCCAATATTGGGTGTAGGAGAATGAAGCTGGTCTGGTTAATATTGAAGACTATGTTTATGTAATACAAATGCATTAATATAATATTATATTACACCACTCAGGGGTGTAGGAGCCTGTAGGACCGTGGTCTGGTTAAAATTGAAGACTTTGTTTATGTTACACAAAATAATGTATTAACATCTTCTCACACTCATTCCACCATCTCCTCTTCACAGTTACCTCATCGTACTGACGGTGTGTGACTTCTTCGTGTGTGTCTCCTACATCCCCGTCATCACTACCATCACTGGCTGTGTTCACTATTCCTACACGGACGCTTTGTACTTCGCTCACTTTGGGTGGACGTTGGTCGGTGTGTTCCAGACCATCGGTATATACACCATTCTCTGGCTGTCCCTCGATCGTTTCATGGCCGTGTGGATGTATGACCTCTACCCTCGCATCCAGCAGAAACCCCACGTCAACCGCAACCGTATGATTTTGACGGCAATCTGCTGTCTGGCCATCCATGTCGTGTATATGATTGACGGAAAGGCAGAGTGTACCTCGGATGTAGACCATCACCTGGACTGTAAACACGGCCGTTGGTTGAGCACCTCTGGGTACGAGCTGAGTTATTCCGAGCAGTGGCACAAAATGTACAGATTCTTCTTCAGCCTCGTCATCAGGTAAGTGTGGGGAATCGTTGTAAGTAGATAGATTGCAAGGTGTCTCATTCCTGGAATATAGGTTTTCTTGAAAAGCATTTTCGCTACAAAGAAAAAGTAAATTCTTTTGTTTTCCTGCACCAGGTGGATCCCAAGCACCCTCCTGTTGGGGTTCAACGCTGGGCTGGTGGTGGGGGTGGCCAGGGGGCGTCTGTCCTTCCCCTCAGCATCCCATCCCAACGCTGAGAGGAACCTCGTCACCATCACCATCTGCATCACCTTCTCCTACATCTTCTTCTCCCTCCCTATCGTTGTCTACATCACCGCCTTCGCCAGTAAACTCGACGACCGCTGCTCTGGACTCCACTCGAAGGAGATTCTGAGGGCGGTGGGTAACTGCTTCCAACTCCTCGAACATATTGTCCACGTTTTCTTCATGGCTGGACTAAACTCAGCCTTCAGGAAAGAGCTCAAGGTGTTTCTGCGTCTCGAGCAAAGCACCGTGGAGAAGGAAGATTATGCAGGAGGGATTAAAGGAGAAGAAGAAGTGTCTAGGAAAGGCAAAGGATCCCAGCTGACCCCAAGACTGGAACGGAGTACCAATGGTGCAGCTGTTAATCTGAGGCTGGATCATTCTGTCACCCCCAACCCTTCTACAAGGAACACCATGTTGGAACCGTGAGTGAGGAGGAGGGCCGGAAGCAAATCATCCTCATCATCACCATCAACAACATCAAATCATTTGAATTGTGTTTTTTTTATCGTTATCATCTTCAATCGTTATGGTCATCTGTGTGTCATGGCACAAGATGCAATCAGTTATTTGTATGTTAATAATTTCCATCTGTTCCATAATGTATGAGACTGACTAAATACACAAGCATTTCCCAAACCTACTTTTCTATTTCTAAACTAGCCAACCCTCGTTCGCTTCGCTGGCTTTATCGTATAAACATAATATAATTTTATCAAATCTAAGAATATTATATCGGAAGGTTGTATTATTTTGCTTGTGTGGAATAATATAACTACTACATCTCAATAAAATACGGTCTGTTGTTTTTAATATCTTTTCTGGTCTTATGTCGTTGCAGAACACAATGAAAAAAAAAAAATCAATAGATTGCACCCCACCTCTTTCTTGCTATGCATGTGTATATTGTAGGTTGTGGTGTAAATATAAAACACGGGTAAGTATAATCATATGCCAATTACAGGCTTTTCTACTAGAAGTTCCCAAATTTCATAACATTATGTTCTCTATTTTATGCTGAACATGGCTAAAGAAAGTCATAACTAGCATATATATATACATATATATTACACACACAGACATTTATTCATGGAGAGAGAATGCAGGTGCGAAGCAGCTTCAAGTGTTTTGGTAATAGGGAGGTACAGTACAGATGTCGTGTCTCTGCAGGTGTTACTGCAGGTGTTACTGGTTCCAATACCTTAGTTTGTCGAAATTTTATCTATATATTTATCCATTGTATTGCAGGTAAGTGATAACTCAATAGTTGGTGCGTCATCAATTTCAGTATATATATTTTTTTTAGGTTAGTAAGCCATCACCCCTGAGGGAGGTATTAGGTTTGCAAGTCCAGCATCCATGGCAGTGTGACCCCAGGCTAACAATGCCTGACATAAATGTAAACAAATACTCGCCTTAGCTTAGCTGCCACGCGCCTCTGGGAGCTGGTTTGTTCATAGAAAATGTTCGTGTCGCTTCCTTTGTATTCAAGCTAAGTGTGGTCACAGCCTATAATATGACCTGATTTTTCTTTGTAATCATGGTGAAGATTATGAACATAAACATGTGAGAAATGTTAAGGCATCAGCAGATATTCAACACTTTAGAGAGAATGTTAAACTTTGTAAATAGGCATTAATGGAAGTCGAAGTCAAGGACAACCCAAATATCCAAACAGAGTCTACTCATGAACCAATCAGCTATCAGAGGGGCGTGGGCTGCGCGGTAAGCTTGCTTCTGTTATTTTGTCCCAGGTTTGTTATTAGTTGTAACGAGGCAGGAGGTCAGTTCACAAATCCGGGAAAGAGAAGCAACAATGGTATTTTTCAACAGTTATATCTCCAAGTGCTTCTTGAGACAGTGAACCTCCCCCAAGGCTGTATAATTATGTGCATCAGTACCCCAACCCCCATCACCCTCCAAAATTGTGTTATAAATCAAAGGGAAAAAAAAAAAAACACACAATTATATATATATATATATATATATATATATATATATATATATATATATATATATATATATATATTGCCCCCAATTCTTCAAATTGTGAGGTTGTATTGGTGATGGTGAGAGAATGCGATGATTTGGTGGTGGTGGTGGTGGTGGTGAGGGATGTTAATGTGGTGGTGGTGGTAGTGGTGAGGGATGATAGTGTGTTGCTGGTGATGGTAGTGGTGAGGATAGTGTGATGGTGAGGGATGATAGTGTGATTGTGGTGATGATGGTGAGGGATGATAGTGTGATGGTGGTGATGATGGTGAGGGATGATAGTGTGGTGGTGGTGATGATGGTGAGGGATGATAGTGTGATGGTGGTGATGATTGTGAGGGATGATAGTGTGGTGGTGGTGGTGGTAGTGGTGAGGGATGATAGTGTGATGGTGGTAATGGTAGTGGTGAGGATAGTGTGATGGTGGTGGTGATGGTGAGGGATGATAGTGTGATGGTGGTGATGATGGTGAGGGATGATAGTGTGGTGGTGGTGGTAGTGGTGAGGGATGATAGTGTGATGGTGGTGATGATGGTGAGGGATGATAGTGTGGTGGTGGTGATGGTGAGGGATGATAGTGTGGTGGTGGTAATGGTAGTGGTGAGGATAGTGTGATGGTGAGGGATGATAGTGTGATGGTGGTGATGATGGTGAGGGATGATAGTGTGATGGTGGTGGTGATGGTGAGGGATGATAGTGTGGTGGTGGTGATGATGGTGACAGATGATAGTGTGGTGGTGGTGATGATGGTGAGGGATGTTAGTGTGGTGGTGGTGATGGTAGTGGTGAGGAATGTTAGTGTGGTGGTGATGGTAGTGGTGAGGGATGATAGTGTGGTGGTGGTGATGGTAGTGGTGAGGAATGTTAGTGTGGTGGTGGTGGTGATGGTGGTGAGGGATGATAGTGTGGTGGTGGTGATGATGGTGAGGGATGATAGTGTGGTGATGGTGGTGTTGGTGTTGACAAGGGATGATAGCAACACTAAGAATCTGAGAATGATAAGAGTATGATAAGTTTTGAACAGATACCACCAGTGAGAGTAGGAGGCGAACAAAAGAAGTAGGTGGACATCAAGAGGAGTGTGAGATAAGGGTGTGTGAGATAAGGGAGTGTGAAATAAGAGAGTGTGATATGTATGTCACCGGATCTTTCATCAGTGAATGGAGAAATGATAACGAGAGATCTAGAGGCACGAGAAGGTATAAACATCGGAGGAAAGAACATAAATAATATAAGGTACTGTACGTTGATGATACAGTTATAATTGCTTATGGATGCCCTGGAGAAGCTACAACAACAAACACTTCTAAATACAGTAAAAAAAATGATTCGAGTGAGAAAAAGGGGCTGAAAATAAACAAGACAAAAAAACAGACTGTATATATAGCTATTTCAAAGACGAAAGAAAAGCCTGTTTGCAAGATGTATTTAGGGCAAGACAGAATTAAAAAAAAAGGACAAAAGTCTCACTATCTGGGAAGTACATACCATTACAGAGTGTCAGGAAAAAATAGAAGGAGGGGAAGACCAAGGGATGAAGTACTGTACATGGATGGAGTGAAGCAAGTGATTGGAAGAGGAATTTTAACAGCAGAAGTACTGTATAAAGCCAGAGAATGTGATGGATGAGTTGAGGTCCATAGTCGCCAACGTCTGTGGTGACACGGCACATAGATGGTGACGGTGGTGGTGGTGGTGAGGGATGATAGTGAGGTGGTGGTGGTGATGGTGGTGAGGGATGATAGTGAGGTGGTGGTGGTGGTGGTGGTGGTGGTGGTGAGGGATGATAGTGAGGAGGTGGTGATGGTGGTGGTGGTGGTGGTGAGAGATGATAGTGAGGTAGTAGCAGTGGTGGTGTCGTTGGTTGTGGTGTTGATAGTGAGGGATGATAGTGAGGTAGTAGTAGTGGTGGTGTCGTTGGTTGTGGTGTTGACAGTGAGGGATGATGGTGAGGTAGTAGTAGTGGTGGTGAGGGATGATAGTGAGGTAGTAGTAGTAGTGGTGGTGGTGGTGATGGTGAGGTTTTTCCATGACTGTTATTCCATTCCTTGATGTAAGGTTATGATAGGGAACCAAATCAGGACGAGCCTAAGACTAAATCGAGTTGTGGGTGTGTAGATGGGTGTGGGTGTGTAGATGGGAGTATAGATGGGTGTGTAGATGGATGGGTGTAGATGGGTGTTGGTGTGTAGATGGGTGTTGGTGTGTAGATGGGTGTGTGTAGATGGATGGGTGTAGATGGATGGGTGTGTAGATGGGTGTCGGTGTGTAGATGGGTGTAGATAGGTATGTAGATGGGTGTGGGTGTGTAGATGGGTGTCGGTGTGTAGATGGGTGTAGATAGGTATGTAGATGGGTGTAGATAGGTATGTAGATGGGTGTGGGTGTGTAGATGGGTGTGACTCAGCCCTCGAAGTATGCAGCTGGCTAGGGATAAAGTAATACAATAAAAAGTAATACAATAACTTTTCTGTACTTCCAGGTGACGGTTGTAAGAAAGATGAGAATTCAGACGATCAAGGGGAAGTTGCTTGGGGCTGGGCTGGTGATGGGAGTGTTGTACTTCTTGAACCTAGTGTACCTTCCTCCCAGGTATATACATTACAGTTTGCTACAGGGGATGTCTTACCCTATATAGAATATGTGTAGCTGGTGATGTGTCAATGTCAATAGAAGCCAGATACGACACTACCAGAGATGTTTTTTTTTTTTTTTTTTTTTTTTTTTTTAAACCAGAGATGTGATACCCAACTCATTTTCTTCACATTCATTAATTAAATGTATTTTATTCGTTTATATAACAAACACACTGGATATGCAAACATGCTCTTTTTATGCAAAGTATACATATTGAGACTATTCATTTGTATTTGAATATGACATGAGTTATTGTTGGGGAAATAGTATCATACAGTATAAAAAGAGTTAATTAAAGAGTCCCTCATGTCTCTCAGTTTGTACCCTCATAATTATAGTAGTGTCTTAACTCTTGACTCTCACACCATCTCCCTCATTGCTCTCATTTTCGCCACCTTTATCAAAATTTATGAAAACAAGACGTGAAAAGATATGATGTGATATTTTGTTTACAATTTCAATTCATGTAATATGGCAGGACTACTTATTACTCTGATAAAGTCATTTGAGATTAATTAAGGAGGAAGTTTTGTGTTAGTAAATTTGGAGCAACTGAATCCTCCAACCTATATATCCGAGCAACAGAACACCATTATTTTTGCTCTTCTGGTCCTGTTTCCTAGCATATTTTGGAGGAATCAAAACACTCCAATGTAAAAAAAAAAAAAAAAAAAAAAAAAAAAATTCAGACATTCAGACGCCAGGGTCAGTGTTGAAGTGGCTAGCAGTGTTCGAGAAAGCGAAATATTTTCCTGCACCCACAATGTACTGTACACACTCGCAATCCCAAATTTGTATCCAGGTCTTGAAGTTACGAATTATTTGACATACTAGTGAACCAATTACAATGCTTATCCTGTTTTATATTTGCTTGCTTGAGCTCGCTTAATTAATACTCGATCAAACTATTCGAAGCATGAAGCCTGGATACATATTTTGGATTGCGAGTGTATCAGAGTCGCCCTCCCTATCCCAACTCCTCCTCCTCTTTCCATCTCACTCGGTAGTGGTCGGTTCCCATCATGATCACACGTGGCTAAGGGATTCACATTTCTGGATGATGGCTCAACATTGGCAACGCTAAGTGGTAAACGCGGAAGTGGAGCCAACTGTACCTGGTTACTTACTTATTTGTTACCACCAGCTATTATAGGTAGATTCTGAGGCACTGTTCACAACACCTGGAGCCGACTGTACCACAAACTACCTAAATAACTAACTAACAACCAAACCATCTAACTAACTTACTAACTACCTAACTAACTATCTACTCTACACAGATGTCCGACATTATCACCGCCGTCAACACAACAACCACAAATTTCATCCCAACCAGGTCAGTCAATCAATCTGTCAGTCAGTCAGTCAGTCACCATCACAACCCTTGCCAGTCAGTATAACGATCACTATTCCGTAACACAATCAAGAAAGAGATCACATAGTCTTACCAGAAGGGAAGGTCACTCAGTGTTCAGAAGAGGAGAGAGCAAAGCCAAGATATATATATATATATATGTCTCTTAGCTTTGGGAGAGAGTATGTTTCGAAAATCTTGGGACGGTATTTTTCTTAGAGTTTGGACTTGTTCGTATGTTTGCAATACTGACCTCACCATAGTGTTTCAGGCTCATTTCCAAGCAGTTTTATTAAAAAATTTGAGAGTCCTTACTGGTGCTCTATGAATTCTCCAAACTACTCCGGGCAACAGATTCCCTATTAGAAATACTTAAGGGTTCTGTGGCCTGGATTATTTTGGAGGATTCATAGAGTTCCAGTAAGGGCCCTTAATTTTTTTCAAACTACGGGCCTTAGTTAGTCATTGTCATGCATGAATAAACAAACGCTTACCAACAACATTTTAAAGGGATAGTACACTTTTGATATACTGGACTAACTTGATTACTCCAAAGTATGTCAGGAAACGGCACCAGTTTCAGAGAAATAATGGTGTCCTGTTGCTTGGAATAGTTTGGAGGAATCAGTTACTCCAGATTTACCAACACTGTACTACCCCCTTAAGTTAAGAGTGAACTTTGATGTTTGTGAGGACGGACCCTGGACTCTCTCTTTTTTTTTTTTTTTTTTTTTTTTTTTTTTTTTTTTTTTTTTAAGGAAGGGAGGGAGGCAGAGTTTCCAAGTGCGACAATGAATTCATTTCCGACTATTTCTTTCACTGCTTCTTGAAATAATAAGAAGTTTAGGGGTAGGAACGTGTAGGCCCCTGACTCACTAAAGAAGGAACTGGAATGAAGTTAGGGATCACCATTACCATAGTTATATACTGTACAGTCACGAGCACTAATAAGTATACAGTTTTGGTTGAAGCATTGAACAGTTCCAATTCACAAATGAAGTAATTCCAATGGAGATCTTATTGTACATTTATTTACTGTCTCTAGGTATTCGAAGCACACCTTATTAGTGCTCGTGACTGTACATTAGAGCCCAGAAGCACTAGTGTATGAAGTTAGAGATTAAAGTCAACATTTTCCTTACAGAATTAGTGTACACAAAATGGTGGCAAAAATTCCTGTGCAAGTCTGGTAGGCCCTCCACGTCTGATATCCGTCTGCCCAGGCTTATTTAGTAAGACATATATATTTTTTTTCCAGTGTTGGCAAAACGATCACAAAGTCTAGACTGATTAATGGAAGAATACCTATGATAACCCCTGCTGTTACTTGTGTACTCTTTCTAGTATTGATTTTATATACAGCATGTATACGAAATACACCGACAAACTTTAGGATAATATTCTCCATCGAAAAACAAACCCACAATATTCTATAGTGAAATGCAAAATTACTAACTTTGTTGTAGAAGTTGAGTATCCCCCCCTTAATGACCGTAGATTCACACTTCTAAACAATGGGTGGTGTTGTTGGTGTTGGCAGTGACGTCTTACCGAGGAAGAATGA
Organism: Petrolisthes cinctipes; assembly: GCA_033782935.1. Classification (NCBI taxonomy): domain Eukaryota; kingdom Metazoa; phylum Arthropoda; class Malacostraca; order Decapoda; family Porcellanidae; genus Petrolisthes; species Petrolisthes cinctipes. Next base: position 23,899 of record JAWQEG010008382.1, on the reverse strand, counting down.
CAACAATGTGTTTCTGCTGGACACCGCCTGTAATACCCATCCCAGGTACCGCGACTGGTGTGCTGCTGAGAGGCAAGTTTTCCCTTTTACAGTATACAGTGCTTTGGGTTGTTATATTTGTAGTAAACCTGTGATGTGAGTAATTCTGAATGTGTGTGTTTGTTTGTTTGTTTGTTTGTGTGTGTGTGTGTGTGAATATATGTGTGTGAATGTGTGTGTGAATGTCTGTGTGTGTGTGTGTGTGTGTGTGTGAATATATGTGTGTCTGTGAATATGTGTGTCTGTGAATATATGTGTGTGTGTGTCTGTGAATATATGCGTGTGTGTGTGTCTGTGAATATATATGTGTGTGTCTGTGAATATATGTGTGTGTGTCTGTGAATATATGTGTGTGTGTGTGTGAATATCTGTCTGTGTGTGTCTGTGTCTGTGTGTGTGTGTGTAAATGTCTGTCTGTGTGTGTGTGTGTGTGTGTGTGTGTGTGTGATCATTACTCTCTATAGTCATCCACCAACGTAAGAAACTTTAATAAGGTGTTATTATACTATTGGTTCATTAAAACAAACTCCTTGACCTCTTCCAAAGTATACCAAAAAACACAGGACTATATTAACAAAAGTAATAGTGGCCTGTTGCTTAGAAATATACTGTAGCTTGGATTAATCAGTTGCTGCAGATTTACCAACACTGATCACACACACACACACACACACACACACACACACACACACACACACACACACACACACATTCCATTTCCAAGGACACAACCTATACAAGCAAAGGTGAGATTCTCTTGTTGGTGAAATGGAAGGTCTGGGATTCCTCCAAACTATGTCAGGAAACAGACTTTATTTTACTTTAACGAACGGTCTATTTCGTGGCATAGTTTGGAGGAATCAGTAGCACACCAATTTACCTTCAAAATATCTCCTGTTAATAAGGGGGAGGTATGGTGTTGGCAAATCTGGAGCAACTGATTCCTCCAAACTATTCCAAGCAACAGAACACCATTATTTTTGTTCATCTGGTCCTGTTTCCTGGCATACTTCGGAGGAATCATGGCACTCCAGTGTAACAAAAGTGATTTACCCCCGTTAATATGCTGTTTAAAGTTAAAACAAATAAAGGTTTCTGCAGCTGGGCACGTCACAACCCTGACCTGGACGTGTGGTACCTGTTCACGTCACTGACAGCTGATGACTCGGACAATCTGCTCACACTTCTCCTCCACCAGTACTCCAACCTAAAAGTGGCCACCGTTGACCTAGACAAAATCTTCCATGACACACCACTCGAATCATTCTTCAAATCCAACATCTGGAGGGGTCCAGACAGTAAGATATTTATATAGACTGTTTACACTCTACGCACACTCCTCAAATCATGTTCCCTGCACCTGCACACACACTTTGGGAAAGTTATATATACAATACATGCATAAACAATTGGTCTGCTGGGGTGTTGATGGTATAGCGGTTAGCACAGTCTCTCGACACGCGAGAGATCCCGGGTTCAATTCCTGGGTCAGTGGAATTGTTGGACAATTTTCCCAGCCCCCATGTCCCTGTTCACGTAGCAGTAAATAGGTACCCGGCTGTAAGAACAAGGATAGCATGCTATCTTGTAGACTGGGGGAAGATGTGTTGATGGATGCGGGAAGATGTGCTGATGGAAACTACCCAGCACACATCTCAACTACCCAGCAACACACTGGTGAGATCTGGTTCTATCCAGAAATGAGGAATCTGACATCCTCTACCACACCCTGGCCTGTTCTGTCTGTCTCGCTTACTACGTCTCATTCCTTCTGGGTAGCCGACGAGATCGCCCGATTGGGTGGCACAACAAGGAAGACTACAGACGGTGGGCTTGTTTGCCCAGGGATACATACCCGTGAGCCAGCAGTCCCCTCGTCTGCTGCCTTCGAAGAAACAGATCTCACTATCACCCTGACTCCCATTTGGGGGTCCGAGCATCTGCGCGGCTTCGGTCAACCAGACTCGGGACTGCTCGGCCAGACAGTCTGGGGAACTACAACAACAAACATTGGTCTGCTTACACAATAGCAAATTATTTTTTATTGAATGAGAGAGAGAGAGAGAGAGAGAGAGAGAGAGAGAGAGAGAGAGAGAGAGCAAAATAAAGTTTCCTTTATCCAAGCTACAATTATCTGGTAATAACCCACACATAACGTTTCGCTCAATCCTGCTCCCACCAAGACAAAGAGACAAACACACACACACAAATCGAATCCCAAAAATCTATCGTCCTGGCAGAGATGAAAATAACAACAAACTTTTATACAATTAATTATCTACGACGATATATCACTGGAATTTATTCGAGACCCACATAATATTAAAGTCTTATTGCCTAGAGAGCCACTGATGCACTTTGGTCAGGGGTAGAAAAGATCACCGTTACCAACACTTTATGACTGACTACTTTAGGTTAGAGTTGGGTTGAGTTGGGTTGAATTGAGTTGAGTTGAGTTGGATTGGCTTGGCTTGGCTTAATTAAAGGGACTCTGTGATGTAGTCAGAAAATTGGAGGTAAATGAGTCCTTCAAAAATTGCCACGAAACTCCACGGACATGGAAGTAGCTTGTTTCGTGGCATAGTCAGGAGGAATCAGAAACCTTCAATTCTCATCCTCGATTACAGTTAGGTTAGGTTAGGTTGGGTGGGTGAGGTAACGTTAAGTTAGATTAGGGTAGGGTTAGGATAGGATGGGTTGGGTTGGCTTAGGTTAGGATAGGTTAGGTTGGGTTGCGTTAAGTTAGGTTAGGTTACATTACGTTAGCTTAGGTTATGTTAAGTTAGGTTAGGTTTCATTACGTTAGGTTAGGTTCAGTTACGCTACATTACTTTAGCTTAGGTTATAATCTCCTGTTTGGTGTGTTTTGTTGTCAGCGTGGCCAGTGCAGGTGCTGAGTAATATGTTACGGGTGCTGGTGTTGTGGTATTGGGGTGGGGTGTACACTGACACTGACGCCATCTCCGTCAAGACTTTAGACGTTCCTATTAATGCAGTGAGTCTTGAAGTGAAGGGAAGTATTAACAATGCCTTCCTCAGCTTCACGGCACATAACCCCATCTTGTTGAAAATCATGGAGGACATATCCAAAAATTTTAAGGTAAGATTGTGCAAATGATACTGACGTATATATATATATGAAAAACAATATAAACAAAGTTATATATATATATATATATATATATATATATATATATATATATATATATATATATATATATATATATATATATATATATATATATATATATATATATATATATATATATATTCCTACACTGGACATAGGCTTCATTGACTGTCCAACACACACTCCTCTGGATAGAAAACTACTGTAAAAGAAACACATGCATTACCTGAATACCAATTAACCTGATGGCTTATATATAATAGCAGTATAGACAAGAAGCAGGCAGTTAGCATAATGACACTGTATGACTCCTTGCAGCCTAGTGTGTGGGCCAGCTCTGGACCAAAGGTGATAACAAGAGTGATGAGGAACGAGTGTAAGAATGATAGTAAGCTGGAGATGATACATGGTAACCCACAGTCATGCAATAACATCACCATCTACCCTATCAGATTCTTCTCGCCTATAGATTACACAAAGTTCCAAGATTACTTCGCCAAAGGAAATGGCAAAAACTTTAAAAACGTTTGTAGTGACAGTCTTGTTATCTGATGACATTATTCTGATTCATTTCTCTGTCACATAACATAATATAATTTACACAAATAGTAATACTGTGGAAACGATATAATAATGACCGATCATCACTACTTTAGCCAACTTCAATTTTTCAGGACTTCAACAGCTCCTACCTGGTACATTTCTGGAACAATAAAAGCAAGAAACTACCAGTGTCGCAGGACAGTGAGAGTATCTATGACGTGGCAGCCCAAAAGTACTGTCCCGTCACTTACCAACGGGCAACGTTACGATCGAACTATTATTAATTGAGAGGATAGTACAGTGTGTTGGTAAATCTGGAGCAACTAACTGATACCTCCAAACTATTCCAAGCAACAGGACACAAACATTATTTTTGTTAATTTGGCCCTGTTTCGTGGCATACTTTGGAGGAACCAAAAGCGCTCTCATTTACTAAATAAAATAAATGTATTATATACCTCCTTGAGCGAATTATTTGTGGAGGAATCTGAAATATATTCATGGGTGTCATCACAAAGGATCCTTCATATTGCACCGAGTTTTGGAACAGGGTAGTCATATCAGCACTACATAGTAAAGACCCTGTGATCGTGGATGGTAATTGGAGGCTTCTGATTGCTCCTGACTATGCCACAAAACAAGCTCCTTCCATATACAGTAGGTGGTGGTGTTTCGTGGCAATATTTGAAGCACTCAATTACCTTCAAATTTCTGACATCATCACAGGGTCCCTTAAGGGGGTAGTATACTTTTGGTACATCATTGGATCGCCTTGATTCCTAGACAGTATGCCAGGAAACCGTCCTAAATTAACCAAAATAATGCTGGTGTGTCCTGTTGCCTAGAATAGTCTGGATGAATCAGATGCTCCAGATTTATCAGCACTGTACTATCCCTAAATGTTAGTTTAAGTATACAGATAAAATAGTAGTAGTTACAACACGGTAATAGTACAAAAATAATGTCTACTTAGCCACTGACCATGACAAACTCAGTGTAGCCTCCTGTGTATTGTCATGTACAGTTGGCCACACATGAAGTTGGTACGCCAGGCTTATTGTGAGGTGGCTATACAACAGGAAGGAAAGTGAGCAAAAGTTATAGTTTATTGACAGGCAGACAGTAATAATATTTTACTTACTGTCTGCCTGTCAACAAACTACATAATTATATACTTTGTTCACTTTCCTTCCCTTTGTAGGTGTACAGTCACGAGCACTAATAAGTATACATGCAGTTTTGGTTGAAGCATTTGAACAGTTCCAATTCACCAATGAAGTAATTCCAATGGAGATCTTATTGTGTATTTATTTACTGTCTCTGGGTATTCGAAGCACACCTGGATACTTATTAGTGCTCGTCTCGTAACTGTACCTCACAAGTAACGAGCCCCATACCAACTTCATGTGTGGCCAACTGTACTCAATATATAATAATAATACTAAAAACTTATGTGGGAACCTCCTACTGCATTTTCTTATTCATAAAGTTCGTAGAAATCTTATGCTTTCTCATTTTTGTACAACACACGTTATTTGAGAATGAGTGACAGTCCCGTTACGAGTGTTACATACTTACTTAAGGGGGTGCGGGAGTAGGGGACAGGCTTGGGGGGGGGGGGGGTGCGGGAATAGGGGGACAGGCTTGGGGGAGGTAGAAAGCCTGTCCCCTTACTCCCGCACCCCCCCCCCAAAAAAAAAAACGACCCCCCCTAAACCCCCCCCCCCAAGCCTGTCCCCTACTCCCGCACCCCCTTAACCAATTCATTTACCAGCCTGTTCGCTAAACGTCATCTTCAGTTATAACGTTTCACTGAGACTGATAATAATAATAAAGTAGTGTTGACATTTCCTGGCTAGTGAATCGTGTAATAAATGTCTGATATACAGGAAACACAAAAAGGACAATAATTATGTTTGTTGATAGGAATGGAATGAGTTGGTTGACTACAGATTAAGGCCAAAAATAGTTTACACATGCGTGAATAATAAACCTCCCGAAAACGTAGCGAAAACCTATTATTATTATTATTATTATTATTATTATTATTATTATTATTATTATTATTATTTATTTCAAGCATTTATTTTTATTCGGGACCTAATTCGGGTATACCTCCTATTTATAATTTTTCGAGGCAGTGACGCCAAAAAAATCCAGCCAGGGAATGTCAGAGAAATTTCGTCATACAGCCTATAGCTTTACTAAGGTGGAAGTGCAGTGTTGGTAAATCTGGAGCAACTGATTCCTCCAAACTATTCCAAGCAACAGAACACCATTATTTTTGTTCATCTGGTCTTGTTTCCTGGCATACTTTGGAGGAATCATGGCACTCCAATGTAACAAAAGTGAATTGCCCCTTCATTATTTTCACCACACACTCTCCTCACACTTCCCTCGCCTCTCACCCTACCTCCCTCAACCCTCACACTCTTCTTTCACTAGCTCCTCACACTCTTCCCTCACTCCTCACACTACTTGATTCACTTCTCACAATGCTTCCCTCACCTCTCACACCACTTTCAACCCACCACTCACACTTCTTCCCCTCTCCTCTCACACCACCACTTTCCACTCACCACTCACACACACTACATCCCCATACCTTTCACACTACTTTCCTTCACCCTCTCACACTCCATTCCTATAACCTCTCACCACCACGGTTTGTACACCCACCTACAAAAGCGCTGTCGCCTCATCCGCAGAATCATAAACCCCACAAGCTTCACAATTGGAAAATGTTGTTGTGTTGGGTGTTTCGATTTACGAGTCATTAAACCCCAAACTTCAAGAACCGTTTGGTGAGGTGACAGCGCTTTTGTAGATGGGTGTACAGGCATATATAGTTAATTCAGACACACGTAGCTTACACAAGGGGAGGTATTTTTAGAGCCGGACTGAACACAACACTCTCAGTGGGTTTTTACACAGCTGTACAGAATATCATTATTTTAGTTGTTGTTTTTGTGACAGGTGAGACTAAAAACACATGTGGCAGTTTGACTAGGTGGACACACATACACACACTATACCATTCTTTTTCATTGTCTCACCCCTGTATATTTTCAGCCCCAGGGCTGCACTATGTTAAATAAACCGTTTATTATTATTATTATTATTATTATTATTATTATTACTGATCGTAAGTTATTGGAGACACACATACATGCTTAGTTTGAACGTCTAAGTCATCGCATGATTATTTTGTTACCTCTCATGAAGTTACCCAAGTCCATGAGAGGGACGAGAATAATAATCAAAGAATTAATAATGTATAAAGCAAAACGTGGTTAATATATGGTGTATAGGACAAATGTATAAGAAGTGGTGGTACAGGTTCATTTATTCCATGTAACCAACGTACGTACATAAAGATATTGTCTGTGTGTATGGTACAGGTGTGTCGGCAGATGTTCCTTTTGTTCTCGAGAGGATAACAACCAACACAGGTGATTATTTTGTATAGTTCCATTCAGACGCCATTCATCAGGTCGGCAACTGGTCGCTCGCTACTAGATAAGGCTTACTATACTTTTACACCAAGCCAGTCAAGTTGCTTAAAGAAAGAAAGTCATGCAAATAATTCGACACGAGTCATTTTTTAAATCATTTTTCATTCACACCAATAACTGCGTCAACCTGAGTCAAAGTCTGAAGTGTTAGTGGCCTGTCTGAAGTAATGTATAGGGTGGTCCAAAAGTCTTGTCACCCAGTCCCATACCTTTTTTCTTTTTTTTTCTTTTTTTTTTAATGTAATTTTTATTTACACCATACACTTGTAATTGAAAGAGTCGTTTGTAGGGGGGTGATTAGAATGTATGTATAATAGTCTCTCGGTGAAAATAGCTGTTTTGATAATTATGGTTTTTTCGTCGTAGACTCGAGTATAATCAAATAAACATAAAGACGACATTTGGGTGAGGCTTGCTGCTGCTCTTTTTTTTTTTTTTTTTTTTTTTTTTTTTTTTTTTTTTGTCATGGGGTTGCTGCCTCACTAACTCACCATAAGAGGACACATAGCATTGATAACATAAAATAAATCAATACAAGGGGGATTATCTTTGCCACCATAATGCTGTGCTAAAAAATTGTCATGATTGTTTGCATATTGATTTATACCTTTGATATATATATGGTAATACTGCTATCACTATATCCACCCTCCTCTACATTGCCGTCCTAGCCTCCCTCTTTACACCTCCTCACCCCACCATCACCCTCTTCTACATTGCCGTCCTAGCCTCCCTCTTCACCCCACCATCACCCTCCTCTACATTATTGCCGTCATAGCCTACCTCTTCACACCACCTCACCCCACCATCAGTCTCCTCTACATTCCCGTCCTAGCCTACCTCTTCACACCACCTCACCCCACCATCACCCTCCTCTACATTGCCGTCCTAGCCTACCTCTTCACACCACCTCACCCCACCATCACCTTCCTCTTCCTTCGTGAGGATTTTTATGTGGCACACACACACACACACGGACCCCCACGAACTTTTATGAGTGACTGTACGTTAGAGCACCTTGGTTTCTTCAAATTATGCCAGGAAACATGACTAAACACATTGCATTGTAAGGATCATGAGTCATGGTAAGAGGAACAACATTGGCGACTGAATAGTAAGAAAAGTTAAACCAAAGTGATCACATGTCAACCAGTCAGTAAGCCAGCCCGTGAAGCCAGTCCAACAGCCAGTCAGTCAGTCAGTCAGTCAGCCAACCAGCCTGTCAGCCAGTCAGTCAGTCAGCCAACCAGTCAGTCAGTCAGCCAACAAGCCTGTCAGCCAGTCAGTCAGTCAGCCAGTCAGCCAGTCAGTCAGTCAGTCAGCCAACCAGCCAGTCAGTCAGCCAGTCAGTCAGTCAGTCAGCCAGCCAGTCAGTCAGTCAGCCAACCAGTCAGTCAGTCAGTCAGCCAACCAGTCAGTCAGCCAACCAGCCAGTCAGCCAACCAGTCAGTCAGCCAACCAGCCAGTCAGTCAGTCAGCCAACCAGCCAGTCAGTCAGTCAGCCAGTCAGCCAACCAGCCAGTCAGTCAGTCAGCCAACCAGCCAGCCAGTCAGTCAGCCAACCAGCCGGTCAGTCAGTCAGTCAGCCAGCCAGTCAGTCAGTCAGCCAACCAACCAGCCAGTCAGCCAGTCAGTCAGCCAACCAGTCAGTCAGTCAGTCAGTCAGTCAGTCAGTCAGTCAGTCAGTCAGTCAGTCAGTCAGCCAACCAGCCAGTCAGTCAGCCAACCAGCCAGTCAGTCAGTCAGCCAACCAACCAGCCAGTCAGTCCAACAGCCAGTCAGCCAGTCAGCCACCAAGCCAGCCAGTCAGCTAGCCAGCCATCAGGGTCCAGTGTTGTCGAGGGGAATCCCCTTAGACTCAACTACCCCCCTCCCCTCCCCTCTCATCCCCTCATTAACCCACTATCCATCTCCAGTGAGCCGCACCCCCTCCCCCCTCTGAACCATCCACCCACCCACCCATCCATACACACACACACACACACACACACATTATATAAGCAAACGTATATACACAGACCTTTCAGTACACACACACACACAGTAGAGGGGGGAACAGGGGAGAGGGGGGGTACAAGGGAGGGAGGGGGAAACAGGGGAGAGAGGGAAGAAGGGAGAGAGGGAGGGGGATGTTAATTGTGAGGGGGTGAGGCTCTGGAGGGGTATAGTGTAGCTCAAGTGTGTGTGTGTGTGTGTGTGTGTGTGTGTACTGAAAGGTGTGTGTATATACGTTTGCTTATATAATGTGTGTGTGTGTGTGTATATATATATATATATATACACACACACACACACTTGAGCTACACTATACCCCTCCAGAGCCTCACCCCCCTCCCAATTAGAATCCCCCCTCCCTCCCTCCCCTGTTCCCCCCTCCCTCCCTCCCTTGTACCCCTCCTCCATCTCCCCTGTTCTCCCCTCCCTCCCTTGTACCCCCCCCCCCCCCATCCCTCCCCCTCTCCTCCCTCCAGCACTATACTGGCCCTACGTGTGTTGCTCCTGATGCTCCATTTACTCCAGATTATCCTAAACTCCACCAAACCCTCCTCCCACGAGATAGGATTGACTGATTGATTGATTGATTGATATAAGGCGCCGCAACAGCGTGGTCATATGGCGCCCGAGGAAGAAGGTGATTGAGAGGTTGGACTGACAGTAAGCACAATAGATAACAGATTAGAAAATATATATTGGACAGTTGGAGAAGTGAATGTCCCTTTTACGACAAGGAGGGATATTTTGGAGGCATTCGTCCACCAGATTGGAAAACACTGGCCAAGATAATCATTATAAAATAAACCTCGTGGCCTTGTGAGTTAGCAGTGAGGTTAGGTTAGGTTAGGTTAGGTTAGGTTAGGTTAGGTTAGGTTAGGTTAGGTTAGGTTAGGTTAGGTTAGGTTAGGTTAGGTTAGGTTAGGTTAGGTTAGGTTAGGTTAGGTTAGGTTAGGTTAGGTTAGGTTAGGTTAGGTTAGGTTAGGTTAGGTTAGGTTAGGTTAGGTTAGGTTAGGTTAGGTTAGGTTAGGTTAGGTTAGGTTAGGTTAGGTTAGGTTAGGTTAGGTTAGGTTAGGTTAGGTTAGGTTAGGTTAGGTTAGGTTAGGTTAGGTTAGGTTAGGTTAGGTTAGGTTAGGTTAGGTTAGGTTAGGTTAGGTTAGGTTAGGTTAGGTTAGGTTAGGTTATAGGTTTGTGGACAAGAGAATTATGGCGAGATTTTCTTGCTTGTGAATTGGAAAGTCTGTGATTCCTCCTAACTATGCTAGAAAACAGACGCCCTCAATGGTACTAAATAGTTGATCTGTTACTTCGTGGCATAGTTTGGAGGAAACAGAGACCTTCCAATTCACCAACAAGAGCATCATTTTCCCTTAAAGGGGAGCTGGAATAGGGGGACAGGCTTGGGGGGGTTTAGGGGGGTGCGTAGGGTTTCGGGGGGGTTTAGGGGGGGGGGTTTGGAGGGTGCAGGAGTAGGGGGAACAGGCTTGGGGGGGGTTGGGGGGGTTGGGGGGGTTAGGGGTGTGTGGGAATAGGGGACAGGCTTTCTACCCCCACCCCCAAGCCTGTCCCCCTATTCCCGCACCCCCCAAACTCCACAAGCCTGTCCCCTACTCCCGCACCCCCTTAAGGGACCCTGTGATCGTGTATAAGACCTGGTGGGTGGGTGGGTGGCTTCTGAATCCTCCTTACTATAACACGAAACAAGCTCCTTCAATGTAGGTGGTGTTTCTTGGCAAGGTTTGAAGGACTTGGTAACCTCCAATTCCCCAATAGTCAGAACGAGAATAATGAACAAATATGGGAATAATGAACAGTAGAATAATAATAATGAACAAATATGGGAATAGTGAATAATAGAAGAACAATGAATAAGTATGAGAACAATGAACGAATATGAGAACAATGAACAAGTATGGGAACAATGAAAAAGAAGAACAATGAACAGAACAAAACACAAATAACAGAACTGCCAGCCAGAATATAGGGGATATCACACGGGTATAATAATTTCCTCCCTATACCATCGTTCTCTGGTCAAACTATGAGGCTTCCTCCGTCCTCCAGCTGGCCTTCTGGGGGCTGGAGGAGGACGGCTGGGAATACAGACGAAGCAAACCACATCCGAGAACTGAAGGACGAAGGAAAAATGTACTTAAAAACGATCTATATATAGGTTAGGTTAAGTTAAGGACCCTGTGATCGTGGTGAAAATTATTGGAGGCTTCTGATTCCTCCTGACCATGCCACGAAACAAGCTCCTTCCCTATAGGTGTGTGTGTGTGTGTGTGTGTGTGTGTTTCGTGGCAATATTTGAAGGACTCATTTATCTCCAATTTTATGACTACATCTCAGGGTCCCTTGAGTTAGGTTGGATTTTCCAGGGCTATCTACAGTAGACCCCTGGCGGATCAAACAAGAACTACACATATAAACATCGTCGTCGTTGTCGTCTAAACGCTGGAAAGTTTGTTGACAATAGCTGTGGGTGGAACTGTATGAAAATTTAGACTTGAAATGTTTATGTTATATATATTTTTTATTTTAAGAGTAAATGAAGTAGTGTTATTGTATTTTTAACCTGAAGTAGCGAAATGTGCTGAATATTAAGACTTGAAATATTTATGTTATATATATATATTTTTTTTTTAGGAGCAAATGAAGTAGTGTGATTATTTTTTGACCTAAAGTAGCGAAATGTGTGTGGGCAATAAAGACTACTTCCTTCCTTCACTCCTTCCTTCCTTGCTTCCTTCCTTCCTTCCTTCCATCTATTTAATAAGGTGTTGTTTCATATCCACGGAGTATATAATTATGTATGACTGACTGATGTAAGAATCCTCCCTTCATTTCCATTTTATCTTCCTTCTCCCCTCCTCCCCACCGCATCCCATTTACTACCCCCCCCCCCCCAATTTATGCTCCCCCCAATCCTCCCTCCATCCCCCCTACACCATTCACTTCCCCCCCACTTTATGCTCCCCCGAATCCTCCCTCCATCCCCCCTACCCCATTCACTACCTCCCCCCCCCCCCACTTTATGCTCCCCCCTTTCCTCCCTCCATCCCCTCCCTACCCCATTCATTAACCCCCACTTTATTCTCCCCCTTTTCTCCCTCCATCCCCCCCCCATCTACCCCTTCCCCATTCTATACTCCCTCTTCCTTCGCCCCATCATCTCCCCCCCCCTTTCCCCCACCCCATATATCCACCCACCTCCCTTTATTCACCATTTTCCTTCGCCCCATCCTCCCCCCCCCCCTTCAATCCCCGCCACCACATCCCCCCACTCTTCCCTATTCTATTCTCCCTCTTCCTTCTCCCCATCCTACCTCGTCCCAATCCCCCCCCACCCTCACCCCCCCAACCCCCCACCCTAACCCACAAAAACACACACTCAAGGAAGGGGATCACCAACACAGCCTTACTACCTATGGGGGTGGGGGGGGGTGGGGGGGGGGAGAGGGAGAGGGAGAGGGGGAGGGGGGAGGGGGGAGAAGGAGGGCAAAAAGTGACCCCCATCCTCCTCCCACCCCTCTACCTCCTCCTCCTCCTTCTGTCCTTGCTCCCCTCCCTCCCCTCCTCGTACAGTCAACATCATAAATTCATTGTAGTCTTGCGTTGGTAATAATTATAAGTCAATATATATATATATATACAGTTTATAGATAACTGTAAAAGTAGTATAATTACGACATCATTATTTCCCCTTTTCTTGATGACGATGATACGAAATGTTATAATGATAATAATAATAATAATAATAATAATAATAATTATTATTATTATTATTATTATTATTATTATTATTATTATTATTATTATTATTATAATATACAATAATAATAATAATAATAATGATAATGATAATAATAATGATAATAATAACAATAACAACAACAACAATAACAACGACAACAACTTCCCATTCCTCTATCCACTAGATATCTCCATCCATCCCTTTCTCGTCCCTCTCTATTCAACCAACCTCTTCCACGTAAGCAAAGACACACTGTAATTATAATGAATCAGTCTCTCACACCACAACACAACACAACACAACACCACACAATACCACACCACACACAACACACAACAACACAACACAACAACAACAACAACACAACACAACACAACACCACACAACACAACACAATACACGACAGCACAGCACAGTACAGCACACCACACCACACCACACCACACAACACAACATGACAACCACATAACACAACAACAACAACACAACGACTCATGAAAAATAATATACACAACACACTCATCCTAACTAACTTCACTAATTAATACGGTCATATACCTGTTAATTTAATCGTCATATACATGTTATTAATTATGATTTTGCCTAATTTGCACACTGAAAATTTGGTGTCAGTTATATGTCTCTCCAAATAAACACGATTAAATCAAGTGGTTTTTGGTTGGTGGTACAGTGTTGGTAAATCTGGAGTAACTGGTAAATTGGAGGGCTATTGATTCCTCCATACTATGCCAGGAAACAGACGACCCCAGTGTTACTAATCAAGGATCTGTTTAGTGGAATGATTTAGAGGATTCACTAGTCCATTACTTTACCAACAACAGAATCCTCTCTTACTTAAGGGGGAAGTTTTGTGTTGGTAAATCTGGAGCAACTGAATCCTCCAAACTATTCCATGCAACAACAGAACACTATTATTTTTGCTCTTCTGGTCCTGTTTCCTGGCATACTTTGGAGGAATCAAGGTACTCCAATGTGTACCAACAGTATTATACTATCCCCTAAGATGGGCAGATTAATTAAAATTAGTGTACTTGTCAACTCATCGTGAATGAGTGTGACGTCATTTCTTAAGTTGTATTGTGTATGTTATGTATATATGTATGTATGTATGTATATATGTGTGTGTGTGTGTGTGTGTGTGTGTGTGTGTGTGTGTGTGTGTGTGTATGGATGGATGTATGTATGGAGGACATTTGTGTATGTATGTATGTATGTATGCACACACATACACACACACATCACTTTAGCTCACCTTCTCTCCTTTCCTCTTTCTTGTATTTCCTCACACACACACACACACACACCATTGACCTTCTACAGAGTACTATGTAGGAGGTCACGATTGAGGTCAACAGTGGTGAAGTGGAGGAAGAGATGGAAGGAATGAGAGTGTGAGAGACAAAGGCGGATGAAGTGGGAAGAAGAGTTAGAGGGAGAGGAACCATACCTATACCCCCTTCCTCCCCCCCTACCATAAAAATACCCCTCTCCTCCCTTACCCCCCCTCTCCTCTCCTCCCTTACCCTCCTCTCCTCCCCTTCCTTACCCTCCTCTCCTCCCCCCTACCATTTCATCACCTACCCTCCTCTCCTCCCCTTCCATACATCCCTTTACCACACACACACATACACACCCTTCCTCCCCTGTACTCCCCTCACTCAGCCACTCCCCCCTCCCTCCCCATCACACTCCACCCCCCTCACCCACCCATCACTGCCACCTTCCCTTCACCCTCCCCATCATGTAGGTACCCCATAATGACCCTGGTACTCAAGACCCTATACCATAACCATTAATATTATACCTCCCTCTTTCCCTTCTTCCTTCTTCACTCCCTTACTCCATCTCTCCTTCCCCTCTCCTTCCTTCGTCGTCCCTCCTTCCCTTCATCAATCCTTCCCTTCCCTCCCTCTCTCCCTTCTCCCTTTCCTCTCTCCCACCCTCCATCTCTCCTTCCCCTCTTCCTTCCTTCGTCGTCCCTCCTTCCCTTCATCAATCCTCCCCCCTCTCTTTACTCCCTTCTCCCTTTCCTCAATTCTTCCCTTCCTCCCTCTTTCCCTTCTCCCTTCTTCCCCCCTTCACTCCATTCTCCCTTTTGTCAATCCTTCCCTTCCTCTCTTTCCTCAATCCTTCCCTTCCATCTCTCCTTCCTCTCTCCCTTCCTTCGTCGTCCCTCCTTCCCTTCCTCTCTCCCACCCTCCATCTCTCCTTCCCCTCTCCCTTCCTCTCTCCCATCCTCCATCTCTCCTTTCCTCCGTCCCTCCTTCACTCCCTCCCTTCCTCTCTCCCACCCTCCATCTCTCCTTCCCCTCTTCCCTCCATTCTCCCTTTTGTCAATCCTTCCCTTCCCTCCCTCCCTACTCCCTTTTCCTCAATCCTTCCCTTCCCTCTCTCCTTCCCCCTCTTCCTCCCATTCTCCCTTTTGTCAATCCTTCCCTTCCCTCCCTCCCTCCCTCCCTTCCTCCTCTCCCTCCCTCCGTCCCTTCTTTCCTCCCTCCCTCCCTTCTTCTCTCCCTTCCTCCGTCCCTCCTTCCCTTCCTCTCTCCCTTCCCTCTCCCTATCCCTTTTTCCTTTCATCCCTATTCATCTTATATCTATCTTCCTCGCTTCCTTCCTCTTTGCCTCCCTATCAAACCCAAATAATCCCTCTTTCTCCCTCCCTCCTTTCCTTCCATCCTCCTCCTCTCCCTCCTTCCCTATCTCCCTTCATATCCAATCTAAAGAGAGAAAGTGAAAATAACAGGTGTGTGAGACGACAGAGGTGAGTGGTGGATAAAAGTTGCAAAAGGAAGTTAGAGATAAGAATAGACTGCTATATAGGGCCAGGTATCTCATTCATCCCCATCACTCCTCATAATATTAACCTCCATATCTCTCCTCTCCTCTCCCCTCCTTCCTCCCTGTGATGGTGGCGGCAGTAACTATGTAAATTATGATGCGGGCAGAGAGAGAGAGAGAGAGAGAGAGAGTTGTTGTTGTTTGGTTTACCAATACCCACATAGAAGAGGGTGTTGGAGCGAGCTTTTACCTGAGGCAGCTCGCCAGTGAGGCTACTCTAAGGTACCTTTACCTTGGTGGAGGATAGGTAGTGACCAACTCCATCAATATAGCTGTTGGTATTCTTGATATAAGGTGTGATGCTGCTTCTGGTGCCTCAGGGGCAGTGTGGTGAGGTAAGGCAGGCTGACCCTGTCTTATACTTGCTGTGACCGGACAGTTAAGTAGGTAATGTAGCAGTGGGAGGGCAGTTGCTACATCACAGTAGCTGCAGGCCTCTTCGGTGGCAGGACTAAGTATTTCTCCTTTGCAATTAAATCCTAAACGTATTCTGTGGAGGCGTGTGTGGACTTGTGATGGGATGTATCTTGATACCACCAGAGGCTGATACAGAGTGGCTCTTGCATACCATACTGCTGATGGGGATGCTGCTGCTGCACACTGTTCATGTATCTGTTGAGAGATGAGGTGGGCTTTTCTTTTACAGATGTGTTTTGTCTGTGCCAGGCTGGGGTTAATTTGGAAATCAATAGACCTCCTTTTTGTGGCATTTTTGGCAGCTGTGTCAACCTCTTCATTACCTTGAATTCCAACGTGACTAGGGAACCAGTTTAAAATGATGATCTTGCTTTGTCTTTGAATGTGTTGTGCTAAGGAGAGGATATATGTTATCAGGTATATGTTGTCACTTGGTTGGCTGTGGGCGAGTGTTTGAATGGAAGCTTTTGAATCTGTGTGTATTACAAGGTGTTCATTAGGTTGGTTCAAAGCATGCCTGAGAGCTCCTGCTATAGCTGCAAGTTCTGTCTGTAGAGTAGAGGAGCTACCAGGTAGTCTCCACTGCTTAGCATAATTTTTACAGACAATGGCAGCTCCTGCAGTGTTGGTGGAGGGATCTACTGAGCCATCAGTGTAGTAGGTGAGGGCATCTGGTGGTGTGATCATTTCCATGTACCTTAAAGCGTCTTGCCGTAGATGAAGTGGAGGATATTGTGCCTTAGGAGCAGTGGGTTCAAAGCTGTGGAATTGAAAGGGGGGAGTAATCCATGGTGCTGGAATGGTGTAGTTGGGATGTTGTATGTCCTCTCCTTTGTCAATGAGGATTTGCTTGATGTTCATGACAGTTAATGCTTTTGCAGCATTATATGTCCAGGTATGACGTGGGAGTTGATCTGGGTTGCTTATGCGTGTGGCTACAATTCTCCTTGCAGGAACAGAAGACTTGGGAAGATGCGACATCTTTGCAATTGTACCAGCAGTAATCTGTTGTATGCGTACATCCAGTGGCAGGAAGCTAGCTTCTAGCTGGAGGTTGCAAAGCTTGGTCCACTTGGGTGCTCCCAAAATTACACGAAGTGCATCGTTTTGCAAGACCTCAAGTCTCCTCATCTGATTCTGGCTGATTGATATCAGGCAAGGAGAAGAGTAGTCCACTAAGGATCGAATGGCATGTGTATAGAAAGTTCTAAGAACATTATAACTGGCACCTCCCGAAAGCCGTGTGATTGCATGCATTACTCTGTTTCTAGTGAAGGCACCATCTCTCAGGTATGTGAGAGAGAGAGAGAGAGAGAGAGAGAGAGAGAGAGAGAGAGAGAGAGTTACATAGAAACACAGACCACAACAGACCTTACGGTCCACACGAGGTGATCTGATTAGAAGGTTACTGGTAGAGAATGAATTACTCCCCAGTGATAGTCGTAGGTAAGGATAGCAAAGTAGAAGGCTCTCTCCCCACCCTCCAATCCCTCCGGCCTGAGCCGTACAGGAAATAAAGTCAGGAATGGGAACCCTGTGGGGTTGGCTGAAATACTCCACAAGGAAATTTTATAGGAAAGATAGAAAGTAGGTGAAATTTGGTTAACTTGCCACCTGTAATGGCCAAAATTATTAATTAGTGAACATTGTAAGTCGGGGATTAGATGCAAGGTGTTTATCTAAGCGACGTTTGAAGCTGTCTATGGTGTTACAGTCTATTACATTACGGGGAAGCCCATTCCATAAGTTGACGACCCGGTTAAAAAAGAAATTCTTTGATTCGTGCGAATTAAAAGATTTACCTATGATTTTGCAGCCGTTTCCTCTCGTGTAGTTTGATTGATCAATAGTGAAATATTTGTTGCAGTCCATATTATCAATGCCTTTGATTATTTTAAATACCTGGATTAAGTCACCTCTCAGTCTACATTGTGTCAATGGGAATAGATTTAATTCGCTTAGCCGCTCATCGTACGTTTTATTTCTCAGACTTGGTATCATTTTAGTAACTCTACGTTGGACTCGTTCCAATTTTGCTATATCTTTCTGGTAGTACGGGCACCAGGCTTGAACACAATACTCCATAAGGGGACGGACCAGTGAATTATACAAAGTGAGGATTGTGTCTTTAGTTTTATACTCAAATGCTCTGCCGATAAAGGCGATAGTTTTATTTGCTTTCTTAATTACTTCCGTACACTGCTGACTGGGTTTTAGGTTACTTGATACTGTTACCCCTAAGTCTGTCTCTCGATCCACGCTTTTGAGTTGATTACCATTCAACGAGTAGTTTGCTGCTACGTTACGATGTCCGATGTGGAGCACTTTACATTTATCTGCATTGAAGGACATTTGCCAAGTTTTCGCCCAATTTGACAATTTATCGAGATTACCTTGCATTTCTTTAGTCTGCGCTATAGTGAGTACTGTATTTGCAATTTTGGTGTCATCAGCAAATTTCGATATTATACATGAGAGGCCTTCGTCTATGTCGTTTATGTAAACTAGGAATAGGATTGGCCCTAAAACTGACCCCTGTGGCACCCCGCTCTTAACGTCAGTCCAACTAGAAGATTTTCCATTTATTACCACGTGTTGTTTACGGTTGCTTAGCCAGTTCTCTATCCATCTTACGGTATCGCCTTGGATTCTGTGTGATTTTAGTTTAGATATTAAGCGTTTATGGGGAACTTTGTCAAAGGCCTTTTGGAAATCTAGATAAATTATGTCTACTGCTTTACTCTTGTCATATTCATTGAAAATGTCATTTAAAAAGTCTAATAGGTTCGTTAGGCAAGAGCGTTTATTACGAAAACCGTGTTGAGTGTCTCTAAGTAAGTTGTTTTCCTCTAAGTGATTTGTAAGTTTATCTCGTATGATTGTCTCTAGCATTTTGCATACGACTGAGGTTAGGCTGATAGGGCGATAGTTGCTAGGTAGAGATTTGCTGCCTTTTTTAAATATTGGTGTTACGTTAGCGAGCTTCCAATCGTCAGGTATTGTTCCAGTGTGTAAAGAATAGTTAAAGAGCAGAGTCAGAGGTTTTACTATTTCACTTTTTGCTTCCTTTAATACGCGAGGGGAGATCGTGTCTGGGCCAGGTGACTAATTTACATTTAATTTATCAATACATTTTATTACGTCCCTTTCTGTAATGCTGATATTACTTAATACCTCGGTGTTTTCATTTTGGACTGTTGTTTCTGTTGGTATATCGTTCGGGTTTTCTATAGTAAAGACTGATGCAAAGAAAGTGTTAAGGATACCACTCATTCGCTCTTCATCTGTAGTAAAGTCCCCATTCACATCAAGTAGTGGTCCGATAGTTGACGTGAGTACTTTCTTATGCCGAATATAACTGTAGAACTCTTTCGGGTTTGTCTTACTTTGATTTGCAACGTGTTTTTCAATAGTCATTTTACTCTGTTTGATTAACTTTTGGGCTTTTCTTCGTAAGTATGCAAACTTGGCCAGCTTGCCATTGTCGTCTGTGATTTTTACTCTATTGTGGGCGTTCTTTTTGGTGCGTTAACAGTCGGCTATGTCTTTACTCCACCACTTGGGCTTTAAGTTTTGTGCTGAACGTCGGTTTTTTAATGGTATGCTATCTTTGACCGCTTTTGTGTACGCATTAATGAAAAAGTTCCATTGTGTATTAATGTCAATAGTGTCTCGCAGACATTTCCAATCGGTATCTTTTAATATCGCACTGAGTTGGTGAAAATTAGCTTTTCTAAAGTTGGGGATTTTTTCATAACTGTAATTTATTTCACTTCTATTGAAATTTATACTGAATGTGATTATGCGGTGGTCGCTATTAGTAAACTAATCACCCACGTTAATATTCCCTATCAAGTCTTCTTTTGTTGCAAATACTAGGTCAAGAACGTTATTTCCACGAGTTGGGCTATTAACAAACTGGATAAGGGAGCTCTCTTGTATGTTAGTATAAAGGTCTTGTCCATAGTGAGCTGATAATGGTTCTCCCCACTTTGATACTGGTAAATTAAAATCGCCAAGAATTACGGCCTCTTGCGTGTTACTCATCTCGTTAATTTGCTCATAGATATCACGGTCGGTTTGTACTGGTTGAGCTGGGGGTCTGTATAATAAGGCTAACAAAAGTTTCATCCCGAATTTATTTCTAATGAGTATATATAGTGTGTCTACGTTAAAGATATGGGGCTTTGATAATAAGATCGGTTTGAGGTCATCTTTAATATATAATAGAACTCCGCCTCCCCTTTTATTTGTTCGACCTTTCTCAAATATTGTATAGCCAGGAATTTTATACTCTGCTAGGAAGTCTCTGTTTTCAGTATTTAGCCAGGATTCAGTAATGCCGATTATATCATAATTTTCTGTGAGCGTTATTTCCTCTAGATCTGTAAATTTGTTATGGATGCTGCGAGCGTTAACATAAAAAACCTTTAGAGTATTTCGGTTGGGTAACTGCACGATTGCCCGTGTTATTCTGTTTGTACGTATTACGTTACCTGACCTTGAAGTACCTGGGCAGAGAGAGAAAGAGAGAGAGAATGTGATGCGACAGGTAATGATATTAATGATGATGATGATGATGATGATAACGATAATGAGAGAGAGAGAGAATAATGAGACTTGACAGGTAATAATAATAATAATAATAATAATAATGATAATAATAATAGTTTAGGTACTGTTACATACCATCCATCCATCCACCTATTTACCAACTCCACCACACAACTAACTAACTAACTAACAAACTAACTAACTAACAAACTAACTAACTAACAAACTAACTAACTAACAAACTAACAAACTAACAATCTAACTAACTAACTGTCTGTCTTCTCCCGCGCGCTAGGCAACCCAACCCAACCTTCTTCCTTCCCTCCCTCCCTCCCTTCTCTCTCACCTGTGTAGTTTAGTTACCGCCTCCCGTCCCGTCCGTCCGTCCGATCCCCCTTTGCAACCCATCCCCCCAGTCACTCAACAACTGTACAACACCACATTAGCTTCAGTGTTGCTCGAGTCGTGGTAGGGAGGAGTACACCGCCCCGTCACTCCCAAGGGTACCCACTGACGGTGAGTGAGTGCAGTAACATTCTGTGTGTGTGTGTTTGTGTACTACCTTGTTCCTGTGTATGTATGTCTGTGTGTGTGTGTTTGTGTGTACCTTGTCCCTGTGTGTGTGTGTGTGTACCTTCTCCCTGTGTATGTGTGTGTGTACTACCTTTTTCCTGTGTGTATGTATGTCTGAGTGTGTGTGTGTGTGTGTGTACCTTGTCTCTGTGTATGTGTGTGTATCTTGTGTCTGTGTGTGTGTGTGTCTCTTATACTTCCACGCGGCAAACTTTAATAACATCTTTGAACAACAGGTGGGGGTTTCTGCTCACTTCATTTTTTTTTCTCTCTCTCTTCCTAAAATAGATGCATGACGTTTCTTGTCTGAGTGAAGTGAAGCATTACTGATGTTCAAAAACTACACTACATAATATTATAACTTGACACACAAAAACGTATCGGAGTCTTAGATAATGTACACTCGCAATCCAAAATATGTATCCAGGCTTGCTTCGAATATCCTGATGAAATATTAAGCGAGTTCAAGCCATATGAAACAGGATAAGTGTTGTAATTGGTCACTAGTATGTCAAAATAATTATTCGAAACTTCAACAAGACCTGCTGGATACAAATTTTGGATTGCGAGTGTACAGTACAGTCGAGCACCATAATCTCTAGCCCATCTGAGCTGAAGATTCTGAAGCAGTCGGTTTCTAGACGACAGCCCACCCAAACCATCACGAGGCCACACACATTCTGAACCAATGGAGGCTTTGGGTGGGCTGTCGTCCAGAAACCACCTGCTCTAGGTCTCGGGCTTCGACTCGGGTAGGCTAGAGATTGTGGTGCGCGACTGTACACATACATTACGCCAGACGATTTAAAGTGCCACAAGCAAACCCCCCTCCCCACAAACCCCTGTCGTTAAAAGGCCTAGTTTTTTTTACGTAAAGAAATTGTGGATATATTAATTAATGATTTCTCCGAACTGCACCATTCAGGAAACACGCTGCCTCAGTACAGCCTAAATGTTGTTCTGTTTCCCAGCATAGTTTGGAGGAATCGGAAACTTCAATTTACCTCCTAATATACTGAAGGCCCCATATGGTCGAAAATATTATAGGCTTGTGTTGTTTTGAAAATATTACTGTAATTTATTGTAAGGCGTTTAGCAGATTATGCAGGAAATTATTGAAGGCTACCGAGTCCTCCAAACGGTGCAAGAAACACCTATTGTAATATACTGTATCATAAAATTAATAATACAGTCAGAAACAAAAATGGTGGCGACCCTGTTGTTGTGTTCCTGTGGTGTAGTGGTGTTGTTTGTGTTGTTTGTTTGTTTGGTGTGTGTAACAAACTCCTCTTCCCCGAACGACTAGGAATATAAGGTCCTTGGCACGATCCCGACCCACAAAACCAGGCTCCCCCATACCCCCTGCCCCCTCTACCCCCCATGCCAAGAAAAAGGTGAAAGTGTCGAGGGTGAGGAGTGTGATATTTCCTAGGTGGAGGTTACTTACTTACTGTCTTACTGATTCCCTCAAAAACCATTCACAAAACAGTAGTTGGTTTGCTGTACTCGTTAGGGGGGAAGGAGGGGGGGGGGTTCCGTTTCGTATTATAGTTTTGGAGGAATCGGTAGCCCCCAATACGCTAAATGAATGATGGTGGTCGTAGTAGTAGTAGTAGTAGTAGTAGTTGTAGTTGTTGTAGTATTAGTGGTAGTGGTAGTTGTTGTTGTTGTTGTAGTGGTAGTAGTAGTAGTAGTAGTAGTAGTAGTAGTAGTAGTAGTAGTAGTAGTCAGTAGTAGTAGTAGTAGTAGTAGTAGTAGTAGTAGTAGTAGTAATAATAGTAATAGTAGTAGTAGTAGTAATAATAATAGTAATAGTAGTAGTAGTAGTAATAATAATAGTAATAGTAGTAGTAGTAGTAATAATAATAGCAATAGTAGTAGTAGTAGTAATAATAATAGTAATAGTAGTAGTAGTAATAATAATAGTAGAAGTAGTAGAAAAAGCAGGTGAGAGAGGTACTGGGTGGGGCAGGAAGTGGTGAATGGATGGAGGGAGGGAGAGGAGAGCGAAGGAGGGAGGGAGGGAGAGGAGAGCGAAGGAGGGAGGGAGGGAGAGGAGAGAGAAGGAGGGAGGAGTAGAGGATCAGTAATGGAGGGGGGAAGTAGTGAGAGGAGTGAGGATAATAGAGGAGAATACATATAATCTTCACCATCTTCCCATTCACTCACCCACCCACTGTGAAGGAAAGACAGAAGGTGGGGTGGAAGAAGTGGAAAAGAGAGGAAACTGAACTACTACTACTACTACTACTACTACTAATGTTACTACTACTACTACTACTACTACAACTACAACAACTACTACTAATGCTACTACTAATGTTACTACTATTACAACTACTATTACAACTACAACTACTAAAACTACTACTACTACTAATACTAATGCTACTACTAATGTTAGTACTACTACTACAACTACAACTACTACTACTACTATTACTAATGTTACTACTATTACTACTACTACTACAACTACCACTACCACTTCTTCAACTACTACTATACTACTACTATTAC